>JAVTVY010010593.1:0-45845 GCA_036873755.1 Hanleya hanleyi | reverse complement strand
TCTGACCAATTATGTCCATGAAAAATATCCTCAGCTTTTAGAAGGTAAGTCTGAACTGCAACAATTCTCTTGTGTATGTATTGGAGTATTGTCATCTCGGTGCCATCCATAGCATAGCATATCTTTTGAATGCCTATGGTAATCTCTTTAATCAAATACGAAAACAGACATTTTTTTGTCTCTGTTAAGAATAATATTTTTCCTGTGGGTGGAAATAAACACTGCCGATTTATGTCGCTGGAAAAAATTATTTTGCTCAATGCGAAGGCTGCTTGAATAATTCTATTACATCAAAGCTACAGTGATTCTAATAGAAAAAAGGAAAATGGATGTATTTGCTTGGTGGTAAATGTCGGATGTTGACCACGGTGTGAGAAGTCAGTTACACAAAAGATGGGATGGATTGATAGCCATTTGCACGTCTTAAATATCCCCATTTAAGCCCATTTTTGCTGGCAAAGATTATCCCATTAAATATGCCCACTAATCAGTTTCGTCCAGTCAGAAAATTACACATGACTTATCCATTGAAATACATTTAGTATACCCAGCGGACGCACTAAACTAGTAGATTAATAAATGTGACAGTATTTTCACCTGGCGGCACCATATGTGACTGAATTAAATGTTTAAAAAACAACACAGGCTAGGAATATTTATTTATTTGGTTTAACCATCTTTAAATGCTACATTGTAGCTTTTATGTTTTGTTTTCTTCTTTACGTGTCTGTGAAAGTAGATGCACATAATCTGAGTTGACCTAGAATCGCTTCCGCATTGTATAACAATGCAGCTATGTGCGCTCGAACCAAATTTGCATATCACTGGAGAAGCATGTGCATATCCCTGATAACTTGTTTGTTGTCCCCCGCAGGACACTGGAGGGGGACTTCGAGATTTGATCTGTCTGTCATTCTCTCAATCTGCAATTGTCACTGCAATATAAACTCAAATACAATCTGTCTGATTGACAGCAGACATGGACAGTGGGTGGGTATGAGTAAGAGGATGGCTGATATTGTTTTTCGGCAACCTGCATAATCCAAGATGGCCACCATGACCTTTGCCCCTTTCAGCCATGCTAAATAAGCTGTCATTGCAATAACTCAAAATTGATTTGTCTGATGGACATTAAACCTGGACCTTGGGTTGATATGAGTGAGGTGATGGCTGGGATTGTTTTTCAGCAACCTGCATAATCCAAGATGGCGACCATGACCGTTGCCCCTATTCAGCTATGCCAAATAAGCTTGCCACTGCAATAACTCAAAATTGATTTGTCTGATGGACATTAAACCTGGACCTTGGGTTGATATGACTGAGGTGATGGCTGGGATTGTTTTTCAGCAACCTGCGTATTCCAAGATGGCTGCCATGGCCTTTGCCCCTATTCAGCCATGCTAGGCATGCTGAATAATCTTGCCACTACACTCAAAAACCGATTTGTCCGATTGATATGACTTATAATAACAGTACTTCACTTGCATTGTCATTAATCAAGTTCAGGCTATTTATCGTACAGAGTTTTCTTGATATGGGAGGTCAATACTTCAGGTATTGCTTTCAACATAATCTAATCAGATTACCTATATTTCTGTTCCAGGTAAAACTCAAATAATGAATATTTCATGTTTCAGGTATAAATCAGATTATGTATATTTCTGTTGCAGGTATTAGAGGCCTGTCAGAGGAGACAACCACAGGTGTTCATAATTTGAACAGAATGATGAAGGATGGAAAGCTCAAATGTCCCGCTATCAATGTTAATGACTCAGTAACAAAGGTATGTTAATGACTCCGTAACAAAGGTATGTTAATCTGTGACAGAGGTACGCAAATCTCATAACAAATGTTTAACTCGTTCGTTGACTGTGCGTCTCTCAGACTCGATAACAGGTTTCAAACTTCACAGAAAGCATGTTCCGGCCACGAATATGTATAGGTCAGAGTATCACCAAAGTAGATCTAGCAGTGTCCAAATTATACAGTGATCACTCTAGTGCTCCTTTGCTCTCGTAATTTAAGAGATATTTTTTGTGCCCCTAAACAAACATGCGAGAAAATGTTGTTCATGATGGTCCTTTGTAATGCACAGGCATACATTTTTGAAGTCTGTCCAGTGTATTATATTGTATTCACTTTCCCCTTAAGTTTTCAAATCTGACTTACTGCCTGTATTGTTTAATCCTGCCGTTGATTTTTCGACTAAATGTTACAACTATCCACAGCTCCTATGATGGTCATGTGACTAGTCAATTTCTCATCTATTTACTATATCTGGTCATGTTCTGTTTTTCAGAGCAAGTTTGATAATCTATATGGTTGTCGTGAATCTCTGGTGGATGGCATTAAGAGAGCCACTGATGTGATGTTGGCGGGTAAAGTGGCTTGTGTGGCTGGCTATGGTGATGTAGGTAAAGGATGTACACAGGCTCTCCGGGCTTTTGGTGCTCGAGTTCTCGTCACAGAAATTGATCCCATCAATGCACTGCAGGCAGCCATGGAAGGTAAGACGGTCAAGATAAAACAATGTATACTAACTAACTGGGTGCCCTTTATTTATCACTGACGAATACCACCTGTATGGTCTCCCTTTGTTCATGGCATTTATCGTCCTGTAAACCATGAACTATGAATTTCATTAATAACTTATTAATGTTTCTGAGCTTTGTCACAGTCAAGCTAGGTTGGAAGGGGGTGGGGGGGGGGGAGGGGTGCAGAGACACTCATTACATGTCTTGTTCCAAAGGAGTGATGTGAGATGAACAATTGCCCACCCGGGTTAATCGTCTATAGCCCACTAACCTCACTATGTGGCGGTTTGGACACCCATGCCTTTCAGTTTTGATTTGATTGTATTTCAGGGTATGAAGTGACGACGATAGATCAAGCGATCACGGAGGCTCGCATATTTGTGACGACGACTGGCTGTAAGAGCATAATAGAGGGACGACATTTGGAGGAAATGTTAGATGATGCTATTGTCTGTAACATTGGACATTTTGACTGTGAACTCGATGTAGCCTATTTGAACAAAAATGCTGCCAAGAAAGAAACTATAAAGCCACAGGTAAACAGATTCAACCAAGAACGACAAAACCACTGGAACATAGAATTTATCCAGAAACCATGAACCTGCAGGCAAATAGATATACTCAGAAACTATAAAACTGCAGATAAATATATTTACCCAAAGTGAGTCTTCAAACAGTGTGTGGCAGGGAGTTGTTGGAATATTGTGGTGGTGGGTGGGGGTGGTATGTCTCAAATTGACTGATGTCGTTTTTGGTTTTTGGAGTTAAATTGTTTAAATCCTGGAATGGTGAACTCTGTATTTATGTCATTTTCAGTGAATGTGTCAAAGTTTATATCGGTTCATCTCCATGAAGACTAAATTCAACCATGAACTTGTAAAATAAGTCTTCTTGAAATTTGTTAATTGTCCAAGTAGTCCATGCAGATAGCCAGAGTAGAAAATAAACTCATTAAAACTTGTGAGAATGAGGGAATGAAAATTAGAACTCTTACCTGCCAAATTAAAAAAAACAATCCGGAGATAGATTTGTGTTTGGCCTCGGGCTCTTCAATGTACTGTTTCAAGCTATTTGGTACATTTACCAAAGCTACATTAATATTAAAGGAGTTTCTGTTGTAATTCTGTACAGTACAGTTTGACATCATTGATACAAAGAGGTATATGTTGTGCACAGCAATATTTTCATCAATATACATCCACCATCTTGGAGTTTTATGATGCTTCGGGTACCGGTACTCTGCAATTGCATACACAAACTAATAAGGGTAGATTAGTTCATTTAGCTGATATAATCTTCTCCAATATTTGGCATCTATTCAGCTACTAATTATGTGAATTACAAGAAGGGGGGGTTCCTATGTGAATTACAAGAAGGGTGGGTTCCTATGTGAATTACAAGAAGGGGGGGTTCCTTACACAATGTGTAAGTGTTCTGTTACGTCAAAACGATAATAAAAAAATGCAACAGAAAGCTTTTGTGAAATCGAGGACTAACAATCAAATATTTATTTACAATACTAAAATCATATACAAATTAAGTTGGGTCAATACAGCAAATAAATGAGAAATATAGTCTTACTGTTCAATGCTATACCGGAGTATCTCTCACAGTCCATACTAACGTGCAAATCTCTATACAGTCCGTGCTGACGCACAGAAATTGCGTTCCTGTATGTTGATAGTCCACACTGCTCAGCTGTTTTCCGTCAGTTCAATTACGTAAATAACACAGCGGTCAAACACAGGAGTAATCCAACAGGAATATACAATCCAGCAGTCAGTAATCTCAGGCAAAGGTAATGTCCAGTAGCACAATCTAATGCACCCACATAGAAGCCGTTTGAATCTCTTCCCCGATCACTAAATGTCGTGCTATTTATACTCTATCGGGCATTCAAGATTATCCTATCAAATCAAGAAACTTCCACCGGTACAGCAATGACGTATGATTTTAACCCAGATACGATCACAACCACTTCTAGAAAGCTCCAAATAATTAACCCACAAAACCGTATGTATACAAGCGTATAGATGTGCAGATGGCGCTGTGACTCAATTACCATCATAATACGGGTCTCTTCTTATTTCGGCCATTTTAATTTACTTGCAATAAATCGGTCACGACAGCTTCGAGAAAATTCCAGATGGATGACTCACATAATACGTAGCTCTATTATTCTAGAAATTTGATACTGCAATACCATGACATCTCCACCAGGTTATATTGAATTGTCAGTATCAGTTATTGGTCCCATACCACAAGACACTAGCCCACAGTGAACTTGCAGATTCTGGAATTTCCATGTCTCAATGGTATCCAGACTTCAGGGGAGAGTACTCTGCATAGAATTGTTCAGATCTCCCTTTGACTCTTTCAATCCAGGAGCTCCTGCACAGATATGGATTCAAGATCATGCTTTCTCCTTTATCAGGTGGATCGTTACACAATGAAGAATGGACGGCACATAATACTGTTAGCAGAAGGTCGCCTGGTGAATTTAGGGTGTGCTCACGGCCACCCCAGCTTTGTGATGAGTAACTCGTTCACTAATCAGGTCCTGGCCCAGATAGAGCTGTGGACCAAGCAGAAGAACTATCCCCTGGGTGTCCATGTCCTCCCTAAGAAGGTAAACTGAGAACAGAAACTCTTACAGTGGTGTAATAATTATAAAGATGTAAAAGAATTCTCAACTGATAATAGTTTGGACTGTTACAAGATATTGGCAGTCCACATTGCGTTACAGTCTATAAACTTTGTAATCATGTATGTAGTCAACATTCCTTTGTTAGGACATACTCTGAATATAGGAGAAATGTTATCTTTCAATATCTTTAGAAAGGTATTGTCCTGATTCTGATCATCCTTGCTAAAACCAGGTGTATCGCACTCCTAGATCCATACATGTGGTACCAGGTGTATCGCACTCCTAGATCCATACATGTGGTACCAGGTGTATTGCACTCCTAGATCCATACATGTGGTACCAGGTGTATCGCACTCCTAGATCCATACATGTGGTACCAGGTGTATCACACTCCTAGATCCATACATGTGGTACCAGGTGTATCGCACTCCTAGATCCATACATGTGGTACCAGGTGTATCGCACTCCTAGATCCATACATGTGGTACCAGGTGTATCGCACTCCTAGATCCATACATGTGGTACCAGGTGTATCGTACTCCTGGATCCATACATGTGGTACCAGGTGTATCGTACTCCTAGATCCATACATGTGATACCAGGTGTATCGCACTCCTAGATCCATACATGTGGTACCAGGTGTATCGCACTCCTAGATCCATAATGTGGTACCAGGTGTATCGTACTCCTAGATCCATACATGTGGTACCAGGTGTATCGTACTCCTAGATCCATACATGTGGTACCAGGTGTATCGCACTCCTAGATCCATACATGTGGTACCAGGTGTATCGTACTCCTAGATCCATACATGTGGTACCAGGTGTATCGCACTCCTAGATCCATACATGTGGTACCAGGTGTATCGCACTCCTAGATCCATACATGTGGTACCAGGTGTATCGCACTCCTAGATCCATACATGTGGTACCAGGTGTATCGCACTCCTAGATCCATACATGTGGTACCAGGTGTATCGCACTCCTAGATCCATACATGTGGTACCAGGTGTATCGCACTCCTAGATCCATACATGTGGTACCAGGTGTATCGCACTCCTAGATCCATACATGTGGTACCAGGTGTATCGCACTCCTAGATCCATACATGTGGTACCAGGTGTATCGCACTCCTAGATCCATACATGTGGTACCAGGTGTATCGCACTCCTAGATCCATACATGTGGTACCAGGTGTATCGTACTCCTAGATCCATACATGTGGTACCCGTACTCCTAGATCCATATGTGGTACCAGGTGTATCGCACTCCTAGATCCATACATGTGGTACCAGGTGTATCGCACTCCTAGATCCATACATGTGGTACCAGGTGTATCGCACTCCTAGATCCATACATGTGGTACCAGGTGTATCGCACTCATAGATCCATACATGTGGTACCAGGTGTATCGCACTCCTAGATCCATACATGTGGTACCAGGTGTATCGCACTCCTAGATCCATACATGTGGTACCACACACATGGGAATTAATAGGGTTCATGGAAAATGCTGCTGTAAATTTCAGGCATTCAGCAAAGCAACATACTATGCTTATTGACCAATCAGATGACTTTGTTTTATGCCACCATGACATGTTATCATGTGGCAATAGATTTGTATACACTGAAAGTGGGCGGAATACGGTCTGCTGTGCAAAATGGTCAAGGTGTTTCCTTTGGCTCAAAAAGAAACATTGGCGATGGATTCTGATGGGCTTGATGTCGAGTCTGCCCCAATTGGTGGGCACAGTCTGACATAATAACCCCCTAATTGGGCAGGACTGTCAATCAGATGGTGTAAATAAGAAGATGAATGAAAGTCTTAACTGATATACCAAATGTTTTATTGCTGGTTAAAAGTTGTCAAGATATTGGCAGTCCACATCGCCTTAAAGTCATCATGTACGCAGTCAAGATTCCTTTTTACCCCTCCGCCATTTTGTCTTCTGGTTATTGTCATCGTTGTGTACGTCTGTCCGTCTGTTACCGCATTTTAGTCTAAACCGCTCGAGATACAGTGACCACATTTTGGGAACTTATATATCTATTTATAAGTCAGATGCCTATCAGAACTGTGTGTGATACATCTACTACATTTTGGGAACTTATTTGTATAGTTGTATTCTAGAAGCCAACAAGAAATTAGTCACCTCAGCCCTTATTTTACTGAGTTACTCCCCTTTCAGATGCAATAATATCTAATTTTGTGATACATGCTTGACTGTAACTAGTTCTATCTAATTAACTGTGTTAGCTACAGCTTGCAACTTTGATGACACTTTTTTATCTAGTTATGCCCCCCCTCTAATTAGAGGGGGGGCATATAGCGATCGCTTTGTCCGTCCGTCCGAGTTTCTTGTCTGCGCAATATCTCGGTTAATATTTGATGGACAGGATTGAAGCTTGCATGGAATGTGGCCAGTACCTCGTAGTTGTGCAGCGTAGAGTTGTTATTTGCGCTGAAAACTTACCTCACTTCCACTCTTTGCATTTCTTGTCTACATGAAATACCACAGTAAGAATTTAAATGACAGTTATCTCCCCTGCTAGTCACCTGATAGCATAGCTACCCACAATTCCACTTCCTTTCTTGTTCTACTGCTTCGTAGGGCTGGAAGTAAACATTGTCAACTCCGTGAAAAAGTGCCTTTTCTAGCGAAACTACTCACAGTTGGATTACCTCAGACGTCTGATTTCCTGCAAGAAGTCCTTTGGGAAGTATTCTGTAAGTTATCAGCGTAAAAATGGCTCAAAATATGTCTCAATTGTCATGCATGTCTTGTGGAGGTGACAAGCCTAGTTATGACCTTCACTCAACGAGTCCGCCATGCCGCCAGGGAAGAATCTGTACATGGGACACGTCCTGTGAAGAGTGTATTGTGTGGGCGCCCGGCATATTCCAGGTGTATCTAGCCGGTTCTCTGGCAGCTAATGAGGGAAATAATGTTGTTATGCCTACCAATCTCGCCAACGAGACATATGTAGCACAGTCTCCTCGTACTAGCGTAGGCGAGGAGTCTAGGGGGCTTGTTAGTTCTGTAGCTGGGTCTACGTTACATCAGCCTATTGTACGTAAATAAAGATAAACAAACGCCCCCCCCGCTCACGATGCTTCCATTTCAGACCAGGCGAAGGGTCAGTCAGGTAAGGCAACGACCCGGTTGGTACAGGTGGAAGGGATAATCGAAGATTTGGAATCTGGCACTACGACGACTGTGGACGTGGAGATTCCAATTGAGCGGACGCCTGGATACGACGATGAAGGGAGATCGGTAACGCATCCAGGCTTAGCGTGGGAAAGCCAGGGGACTCCGATCTCTCGATCGGGGTCAACTTATGACTACGAAAACTTAGGCAGCACTAGTGAGGGGCCTAATGTTAAGTTTTCATTTGGATCCGGGGTTGGGAAGATACCTTCCTCGACGCTGTCGAGGCCTGGACTTCCCGGTCGCTCAGTTATGCCTGTAACTGCTGCTTCCGGTTTGTCCGAATTTTCCCAACCTGCTTCCGGTTACTCTGGTGGCCTTCCTCGTCCCCGTGCCGAGACGTTTGTGTTTACGAGCCTTCTGGGCCACCAGAGATTAAGGTTCCCGCAACAACGGCAGTATGGTATGTATTCAGGTACCTATGATATGTCAAATTTTTTGCCTGTGTCTGAGTTGCGTTATCAAGAACCCTCAATCAGATCAGGTCAAATTATGCGGCATCCGGTTGCTGGTCTACCTTCGCCCTTGCGTGGCTTAGGTCAGATATCTGCTTCCGGGGGTGTTCGTGGTACGGGACCGGGATTATTACGTATGATGCGTCCTCCTATACGTGCTTCCGGTTTACGACCTCGTATGCCAGTTCACCGACCTTTACAGTGGCTGTGCTCACGTCCAGCTGGAGGGTCCCTGAGTGTGAACACACCTCGTCAGGCCTTGCTTCCGGTCCACTCTCAAGTGACTGATCCCACATTGGCTGCCATACTGCGCGGTATGGAACAGCAACGTGAGGAAATGAAGGAATTAAGAGAGATGATGACCAGTCAATTCCGAAGTAGTACGCCACTGCTTCCGGTTTTGACTGAACAGTCTAGGAAACCGGAAGCTAATTTGTCGAGGACTATCCCTTCCAATACTCCCTCCTGGCAGGAAGCCCCGGAAGCTATGGAAGTGGATAGGGACCAGTACGGTAGATCTGAATTGAATGAACCTACCAATACTGATCCGGATGCTAGGAAATATTATGAGCTTATTTCCGGCATCTATGACTTAATTCCTGATATGCAGCTTCCGGTCCCGCATGCGGGGGATATTGAAACTGAATCAGGAGAGTCAAATCGGGTTACGAGATCGGCTACCACGCTTCCGGTCTCAACTGCTATACATTCTATTTGCCACTTGTTCCATAGAACTTTAGCAGAACCCGTTACGCAGGAGGAACGTGCAGTAAGGCTGAGACCTAAAGCTCGCTTCCGCCCTGCAGGATCTTCTGGTCCGTTCCCAGTACAGAAGCCAAACATACGAAGTTACGGCGTACATAACTCACCGTTTAGCTTCCGGTCTGCAGAGGTGAACGGCGACTTTCAGTATTTATGTCCTAGCAATACTAAAGTGCCTAGTAATCCAGATGTTCCTTGCACGAACAAACAGGCCGCAGTACTTGAGGAAACTGCTCGACAAGGAGTGGCGATTACGAATCACCTCGATTGGTTTCTTAAAGCCATAAAGGATGGTTTATTCTCGCTGTCGGGCGCGGACAGTCAAGAACAGTTACAGGAGGGTATAAACCTCGTTCTTGACTACCAGAAGATTGCTTCCGGTGCTGTAGAAGATTTACTGGTACACAATGCCTACCTATCTTCTATGCTAGTGTATTTAAGGAGAAAGGCCTTCATTCCTTTTATGCATAGTTACACACCGGAAGCTGTAAAGAGGAGTCTACTAGAGACATCTACGGCTCCTTCTTTACTGTTTGGTGATGCTGTTGCCGAAGTTCGACCTGAAATGGATCGTATAGAGCATGACGGGTCAGTTGCTTCCGGTGCTTCGTCTAAGAGACCTATGGCTTCCGGGTCGGGTCCAAAGGCGAAGAAGGCTAAGAAGAACCCGCCTAGTTCCAAGGCTAATAAGGGTGCTTCCGGCCAACAGCAAAGCCAAGCGCCTGCTTCTTTAGAGCCTAGAGTATCTACCTATGGCCATAAGAAGCAGGGTAAGGGGAAATCTAAGCAGTCGAAGAAGGATTCCTGATGTCTCGGGCCGTACCGGGTGGCTTCCGGTATGGCGGGAACACCGAGACATAACGTTTCCAGTTCCCCAGCAACTAGACCTTCCGGTAGGGGGAAGGCTGCAGTTGTTTTGGAGGAACTGGATAAGGATCGGGACGGAAGCGTGGGTCATTCGAACGATCAGATACGGCTATCGCCTATTGTTCGACACGCTTCCTCCCTTGACTGCTCATCCCCTTCCGTCTCGTATACCATTACGAACGGGTCATCTATCAGCGATACAGTCCTCTGTGGACAAGCTGATGGTGAAGGCTGCAGTAATAGAGCTTCCGGTTTGGGACACGTCACCCGGGTTCTATTCGCCGGTCTTTCTGGTCCCCAAGAAAGACACGTCCGAGATGCGCATGGTTATAAACCTAAAGCGCCTCAACAAGGACTACCTCACTCCACCGCCACACTTCCGCATGGAGTCCTTCCGGTCTATCCGGACAGTACTCAGACAAGGGGAATGGCTGACTTCTCTGGATTTAAGGGATGCATACCTGCATATCCCGATACATCCGGAGGACAGGAAGTACTTGAGATTCATGGTCGGCAAACGACGCTTCCAAATTCAAGTGCTTCCGTTCGGCCTGTCCACTTCCCCTTGGGTGTTCACACGAGTGTTTACACCAGTGGCACAATTCCTGCACAGTCTAGGTATAAAGTACCACTTTTATATCGACGACTCCCAGCTAAGGAATGCCTGCAAGGAGCAGTTAATCCTAGACACCCAGTTTGTCTTAAAGATATTGACTTCTCTGGGATACATCCCACACGAAGAGAAATCAGAGCTGATTCCTTCACAAAGGCGCAAATTTCTGGGGGTGGAATACGATACGCTACGAGCTCTCGCCAAACCCCCAGAAGATCGATGGCAAAAGATAACCGCGAAGATACCTCAGTTCCTCAAGTTATCTCAAGCCATCTCAAGCCAGGGCTTTACACTTTGCTGCGATAATCGGCCTCTTGACGTCAACACAGGACGTAACACCAAGAGGGCGGTTGCAGCTTCGTCCCTTAATGATTTACTTCAATCACGAATGGGTCGAAAGGCAGTTGAATCCGTGGATTCCTATAACACCACTAGTCAAACAATGCCTCCAATGGTGGCTGGATCCACTCAACGTTATGCCAGGTGTGTCCCTACTTCCGTTTCGTCCGTCACATCACCTGTTCACGGACGCATCTATGGAAGGATGGGGAGCCCACCTCGAGTCCAGGTCGACATCCGGGTTATGGACAATCGAGGAACGCTCGTACCATATAAACGTGTTGGAGTTTATGGCAGTGACACATGCCATCCGCACGTGGGTGAGCGTATTGACCGACAAGAACCTGCTAGTTGCGACGGACAACACAACAGTTGTGTCCTACATCAACAAGCAGGGGGGGACGAGATCTCCGCAATTACAAAGCCAAGCGGAAATCTTTTTCGGTCTGTGTTGGGACAACAACATATCAGTGTTGGCCAGACACATCCCGGGGGTACTGAACGTCTTAGCGGATTCGCTTTCACGACGGAATCAGATCATTCCCACGGAGTGCCAACTTCACCCAGACATACTAAAACAAATAGCTCATGTCTGGGAGATGCCACACATAGATTTGTTCGCCACTCTGCGCAACAATCTACTGCCCCTGTTTATGTCGCCGGTACCGGATACGGCGGCGTTTGCAGTGGACGCACTATCGCAGGACTGGTCAAGGATGGTAGCATATGCGTTCCCTCCCCCAGCTATCCTAGCGAAGGTACTCCAGAAGATCCGCGAACACACATGTGTCGTTTACCTGATTGTTCCGTGGTGGCCAGCAAGGCCGTGGTTCCCGGAACTACTGGATCTTCTGGTAGATGTACCAAGACAGCTTCCGGTATGGCACAATCTACTGCGCCAGCCCGGAGCGTCGATATTCCACAGCCAGCCAGGACTGTTCCACTACCACGTGTGCAAGTGCTCAAGCAGCACTTTGCTCAGGCGGGATTTTCAGCGGAGGTTGGGCGCCAAATGGCACAATCAATTCGACCGTCCTCTTCCGCTGTATACAACTCAAAGTGGGCAATCTTCGATCTTTGGTGTGGAGAGAGGGATATCAATCCATCCTGCGCCACTATCCCTGAAGTAGCAGAGTTTCTATTGTACCTGTTCAGGGATAGGGGCCTGGTGCCCGCTACGGTAGAAGGTCATAGAGTGGCTATTGCTCAACCTATTCTACTGGGTACCCTCGACTGATCCAAACTTATCTGCACTAATCAAGTCATACAAGATAACTGGTCAGTCGGCTGTTCCGAAATTACCTAAGTGGGACTTAGCCTTAGTACTTCGGCAATTAGGAGAGCCACCTTTCGAGCCAATAGAGGCTATTGAGCTAAAATATTTATCATACAAAACTTCGTTTTTGTTGGCTCTTGCTTCGGCAGCTAGAGTGTCAGAGCTGCATGCGCTCGATAAAAGGAACATCAGACACTCTAGGAACTGGAGCAAGGTAGTTCTCACAACGGTTCCTGAGTTTGTGGCCAAGAATCAAGCCCTCTACGATTCCATATCTCGAGAGTTCACAATTCCAGCCTTATCTGATTTCCTTTCGTCCGGTCTTGAATCAGACATGTTAATGTGTCCGGTTCGGGCACTTGCGTGTTACCTGAATCGTACAGAGGAGATCAGAGCGGGAAGGAGGCGTTTGTTTATCCCTTTCGATCCCAAAGCCAAACAAGAAATAAGTAAAAACACTATCTCGAGTTGGCTCAAAAATACGATTCGGCTAGCGTACTCCACGGCTACTGATAGGCAAGCCGCGCTTGTAAACGTTTCGGGTCACGAGATTAGGGCGTTAGCGGCATCATGGCCTCTATGGACCAACAGATCGGTGACCGACATTATGAGGGCGTGCTATTGGAGGTCAAACACGACCTTTGCCTCCTATCTCCGGGACATGACGTTGGCATGTAACGACCTCTATTCCATCGGCCCACTTGTGACCGCACAGCGGGTGTCAGGGGGACCGAGGCCAGCAAGATAGCTACAAAAGTCCGGGCGTACAGTTGTAACCCTGCTTGCGGGTGAGTGCATTTTTTCTCTCGGCCCCTTTCGAAAAAAAGGGGGGAGCGTATCTTGCATCTCAGCCTTGAAGTCAGAGTAGCAACAGAGGTTCCCTGTGTACCATAGGCATACAGGTTATTACTGTTGTATGATCTCATGGATCCTCTGTGAGGTAGAAGATCTGTGATTTCTATCTGTACTAGTCACTATGTATGGCATTTATCACTAACCACGGATTGTATCAGTTTGCCCACCTACCTTACGGTGGCACTCTATGCAAAGAGTGGAAGTGAGGTAAGTTTTCAGCGCAAATAACAAAAAAATTTCACAGGTAAATTTTCTGTTATTAAGCTAAAACTTACCTCACTTCCAGTGATGCCCACCCAACCTCCCCGCTATGATACATCCAGACCATGTATCACAGTGGAACAAGAAGGAAGTGGAATTGTGGGTAGCTATGCTATCAGGTGACTAGCAGGGGAGATAACTGTGTCATTTAAATTCTTACTGTGGTATTTCATGTAGACAAGAAATGCAAAGAGTGGAAGTGAGGTAAGTTTTAGCTTAATAACAGAAATTTACCTGTGAAATTTTTTTTTTCCGAGTTCTGGTATAATTTTCAAGAGTTATGGCCCTTTTTCTGAAATCTCTGTGAATGGGACTTGTCCGGGCTGGATCATGGTTAATATTGGGGCTGGATCATGGTTAATATTGTATGGACAAGTATGAAATTTGCATGATATGTGGCCAGTGCCCCACAGTTGTGCAGCGTAAAGTTTCTCCCCGTTTCACGTATATTTTCAAGAGTTGTGTCCCTTTGTTCCTGAAATCTCTGTGAATTGGGACTTGTCCAGGCTGGATCTCGGTTAATATTGTAGGGACAATTATGAAATTTGCAGCATATGTGGTCAGTGCCTTGTAGTTGTGCAGCATGAAGTTTCTCCGCGTTCCGCATATATTTTCAAGAGTTATGGCCCTTTTTTTCTTCAAATCTTTGTGAATTGGATCTCGGTTAATATTGTATGGACAATTATGAAATTTTCAGGATATGTGGTCAGTGCCCTGTAGTTGTGCAGTGTGAAGTTTCTCCACCTTTCGCATATATTTTCAAGAGTTATGGTCCTTTTTTTCTTCAAATCTTTGCGACTAGGGACTTGTCCAGGCTGGATCTCAGTTAATATTGTATGGACAATTAAGAAATTTGCAGGATATGTGGTCAGTGCCCTGTAGTTGTGCAGCGTGAAGTTTCTCCGTGTTTCGCTTATATTTTCAAGAGTTATGGCCCTTTTTTCTTGAAATCTTTGTGAATTGGGACTTGTCCGGGCTGGATCTCGGTTAATATTGCATGGACAAGTATGAAATTTGCATGATATGTGGTCAATGCCCCATAGTTGTGCAGCATGAAGTTTCTCTGCTTTCGGTTATATTTTCAAGAGTTATGATCCTTTGTTTATCAAACCTAAGTGAATGGGATATATTTATTTGTCCAGGCTGGATCTCCGTCCATAACCGATTTGGACCGAGAAAATGGCTATATATATGTCATTCTACATTCCAAAGCAGACCACATAGGTCCTGAAGTATGAAATTGCCCCAAAAAGAATTAATTGGGTGCAAAATTCAAAGTTTACTGATCGCTTCATAATTTCACCACAATATACTCCCAAGGAATGTAGGTCTCATTTTTGGATTTGACGAAAGCCCCGGCGATACTTTGAATATGTATTATGCGAGGCATGCAAAAAAATTGACTGAAATAGAATTTTCATAATCATGAAGTCCTTCACCGACCAATACAGAACAGAACAATGGCGGGGCAGTGTCGGATTAAAGCGGAAAGGGGGGGCATACAATTGAGCAATCTCTGATTGCTTCCTTCCTGTGTTGTATTCTAAATGCCAACAAAAAATTTAGTCATCTCCGCCCATATTTTGTGGAGTTATGCCCCTTTTCAGATCTAATAATCTCTGACTATTTTGTACAAGTTGTATCTGCAGATCCGTTTTCGGTATATCTAATAAATTTTGGAAACTTATTTATCTAAAAATTCATCGTCTCGACCCTTATTTTATGGAGTTATGCTCCTTTCCGGGTATAATAATCTTGGATATGCTTGAATGTATTCACCAGTGATCTCTGAATAACGGTGTTCACTACAGCTACCAAATTATTTATCTACATGTATTGCAGAAGCCTACAAATTTTCGCCTCAGCCCTTATTTTTCAGAGTTATGCCCCTTTTGTGATACATGCTTGAATATAGCTGTTATATCTGTAGAACTAATGATATGCTCTAAAAACCACAATTCTGAATGATTAGTAAATATAGCCATAATATATTGCACATTTTCAGCATATTTCTTGATTGCTTGGGGTTAGCCGAGGGGTTTGTGAGTCCCGCCCTCATGTTTGTTATGGACATATTCCGAACGAAGAAATGTCTTGTTATCACAGCGTGACAATATAATATCCTAACCATGCATGACTGTCAATCAAGTACAGCTTCGATTTGAAGCATCCATTATTAATTATTGGCTCATGAGAATATTTCATTTTCCAGCTTGATGAGGAAGTGGCAGCAGCTCACCTGGATCATCTGGGTGTGAAGTTAACCAAGCTGACAGAAGATCAAGCAGAATACTTGGGAATTCCCCGTGAGGGCCCCTTCAAACCCGAGATCTACAGATACTAGTTGTACAGTTGGGAATTCAGCATCAGGATCCTTAAAAAACTGAAATACAGACACTGAATAAGAAATATGCTTGTATTTTGATGCATGTCGTTGGTGCACTGCATTTGGTTGAATAGAAGTGATCATGGAATGGCATAAACGGATTAAATTATGCGTTAAGAAATCCGGGAATCTATGGAGAAATAAGTTTCATAGTTTCATTAAGTTATTGCTTTATAATTTTCTGTGTTGTTGGTACCAACGAGATTGTTTATGCATTCCAAAAAAATAAAAAAAATGAACAAACTTAGATTGAGTATGCATCAGATTGTTTAGGTGAAAGAGACGAAAATTATACATGTGCCATATGATTTATCCTATTATCATGGGTGTATATGCACGGTATACGTGATTTATCCAATTACCCTGGGGTGTGTATATACACCGTATACATGATTTATCCTATTATCATGGGTGTATATGCACGGTATACGTGATTTATCCAATTACCCTGGTGTGTGTATATACACCGTATACATGATTTATCCTATTATCATGGGGTGTATATGCACAATACCCTTGATTTATTCAATTACCCTGGGGTGTATATGCACCGTATGATTTATCCAAGTACCCTGGAGTGTATATACACCGTATACATGATTTATTCCATTACCCTGGGGTGTATACAGTCTACAGGATTTTTCCAATTACCCTGGGGTGAAAAAACACCGTATACATGATTGATCCAAATATCATTTATGTATACGTGCAATATACAGGATTCCTCCCATTACTATTTGGTGTATATGCACCATATGATTTATTCAAGGAGTAAGTGGTTACTAACATGGGGCTGTAGTACAGTGCAGGGCTATACTATCTGTTGTATGTTTCCATATGTCATTGATCCTGGAGCAGTGCTGTTTTTATACACCGTCCGTTGAGATACTTAAGGAAGAAGTTGGTAAATCCTGAAGTGATATGATTCAATCAGTGACTGTTGTAATACTAACATATTTGTACAGGATCTCCTCATTAAACCATGTGCTCATACAATTCACTCTTGTCTTCTTGTTTGAACTGCCGAATCTATGCTTGTTCACTGACAGACAGAATTGGACTTGCAGTCGTAGTGTTAGTCAGGAATTGAAATCAGAGTGCAGAAATTCCAAATTTTGAGAGATTTTCCTAAAAACAGGGCGTTTACTTTCTGCCTCTTCCATGTTAAATCTGCTGAATTTATGTCTCAAATCTTCACCTGCTATTGCTTATGGCCTTGTCTCCCTTAGGAATATCCTTTGCAAATAATTAAAACTGAAAGTTGTCTCCCCTTAGGGAGCTCAGCCAGCTCAGCTAGGTTACTTAAGCCCCTGCTCTCTCCTGAATTTCCCTCTTTCTCTTTTGCACCTACTCGCGAGTGGTTTGCTGTCAAGGAGTTCCTATAGTGTGCTAGTTTGGTTTGACCTACGGTTTAATTTTTCTAAGCTAGTACTTTCTTGCTGTGTGACTTAAGACATTATGTCTGAGATATCTGTCCCTGTAAATTCGAATTCTTGCCGCTCGTGTCGGCAGTTTTAGTCTAGTTTGGATGCAATGGTCACCTTTGTTGCCGTCAGTCCACGTGTTTAGAGTGTCTAAGTTGGGATGATATCACCTGGAGGAATTATGCCCAGGCTAGACGAGCGTATTTATTACGGGTCACGGAAGACCCTGCTTTATCTGCGGATGAAAGACGCCAAAATGAAATTGCTCTTGTCGGAGATTTCAATTTTTATCGAAGATCTTTCTGGTTTCTCATTTGGATTTATCGCATAGATTTAGTCCTGCCATTGTCAATATCTTCGTCTATCAGTATTCCTCCCCAGTGGGACTGTTATACGAGAAGTTAGGGATAAATTTCCAGACAGTTCAGATCCAGTTGGAAAGACTTGTCTGGCGTGTTTGTGCACAAACCCGTTTCTTTGTTTGAGACAAAGGTTTCTGTCCCCAAGCGGGGTCTGCCTGCCCGTAGATCAGATCTCCGCGTGACACACGGAATCTATGCGTAATTGATTTCCGCATTGGCTCCGTATAGGCGATACGGATTTATGCGGAGTATTGGGACCATTCAACACGGAATCGACGTATAGAAAACTCCGAATGACACGGAGGAACACGGAAAGTGAGAAATGACTGAAATATGCATATTGACACGGAGAAAACTCCGAATGATGCGGAGTCATCTCCGTGTAGAACACGGAAACTGAAAAATGACAGAATTATGCATATTACACAGCCCTTGTTAAAATACAAACCTTCTGGTGACTAGTTGTTGCAGCAATATTGCTGCAACTTTGTCGCTTTTCGTATGCAAATTAGGTTGCTGCAATATCGCCAGAAGTGTTGTGGCAATATTGCTCCAACTAGTTGCCAGAAGGATATGATAAAGTCTATCAGGAGTCCTGGGTGCCTGGCTTACGAGGACGAATGGAAAGAAGATATTGGGGGCATGCACTGGCACAGCTCCTCGGATATAATCACACACACAAGTTAATTTGTTAGGTTTTGAATATGAATAACAAGACAAGAAGGTGATATGAATTATATTTAATTTATTATTTTATTATTAAGAGTTGAAATATCACTATTATAAACTTGAGTGGCATAATCGACTCAGCATGGTATTGTATATTTTCCTACCTGTTATCCAGAGTCCTAAACAAGAGACGGTATTTAAAACACACTTGTGACGTCACTCTATTGTCCCAACGCTTCATTATTTTTAAGTTATGGAGAGTTGCTCGAACATTGCTTTCCACGGAATGGAGAGTTAATGTAGCTAGAGCCTGTACCAGTTTCAAGAGAAACACACGCAATACGCTATCCAGTACATTCACTAATGTTGTGATCACGCATATACATGACATAAGATTACTACGCTATGAGGGAATTAGTGTAATATGAGCGAGTCCCACGACTCTTGTTCCTCTATTGGTAGTATGCTTGTGAAACGTTTATATACATGGCAAATAAACCGGTCACTTTAGTGATGGGATGAGTGATTTGCATATTACGAGTTGAGAGTTGTCTCCCATACCGTCTATGGGTTTAAAAGTGCTGCTCTACGAAAGGGCCGAAACCTGATGACAATTTGTACCAGTTCTATGCTGTGATGCGATGTACATCCATGAACAATTAGATGGCCGGTTGGCATCATAACACAGTTAAATTACCCCATCACCTCCCTCATGTAACACGACATCAATTTAATTTTTCGCACGAGATCCCTGACCTGGAACAGCCGGAAGAGCAAACTTCAAATTCAATAGTCTTCAGTAAGACAGACACAGTTAGTAGTATGATGGCATGCGTATAGTAAATCATTTACCTGGACTTTGGTGATAGACCGTAATTCAGAGTTCATCATTTACAATGTTAACTTCATGTCGTCTTAAATGACACACGCGACAACTTCAAGCCTTGTAGCACATGTACTGCTTTGGCAGTTAAACTAGTATCGGCGTTAAAACCATGACCTTTGTGAGTGGGTGTGTTTTAAGTAGCGGAATGTCCTCGTAACTCTCCATTCCTTAAAAACAATGGGCCTCGGCTCCATTATTTTTAAGGAATGAAGAGTTACTCGGACATTCCCCTCTACGTAAATACTTAGGGGTGTGGGGCTTTTCAAAATTTATTGCACTGCCTGGCCCTGGCAATATATTTAATTAGATCTGGAGAAACTCCAATGCCGAATAGGAGAAAACTCTCTCATGATCTGGGAAGACTCCATTTCTTTAAATTGTGAATAGTTAGCAACAGTTCAGTGACAAAACCATTTGTCATAATTTTATAAAAATCCTTCATCTATGCATCCATTAGTATTTCGTCAACACTCGGTTCACTGAAAGGATTGATCCATGCCTCGTGAATGTTTTTTTTTTTCAGTAACTTCCAGCACAGTGCTAGTTATTTGAAAATTATGGATCGACAGTATGTCTTGTGTCACAACTCCAACCTGTGGTGTCCAGTGTGCCTCTTCATGCTGTTCTTCCAAAATTTCCCAATATCAGTTCCACGAACAGTACACCGATATAGGCCAACCTGAAAATAAAATGCAAACAAATAAAATCGAATATAAAATATTCTGACGTTTTTGCCCATATTTCGGATATAAATTTTTACACAAATGAATCTTTTGGATATTAAACAATTATTGAAATTAATAGTTATCAAGGATCACAATTTTAACACAATGCTATTCTATGGATAACAACTTCTTTATTGCTGTGGGGCTGACGTTTCGTTGGAGATACTTCCAACTTTTTCAAAGCTAATGGTCTACATAGTACAGTTGAGGGTATTTATACAAGTGATAACAAGCAAACAAGGTCACGAAATAATCGTTGCACAATAGGTTTCATGAGTTAATCATGTCAAAATAAAGATAATCAAACAGTGAATATGACTATTGTAATCTGCTAATCATCTAGGCGGGTAAAGACTGGGTGATTGCAGATTAAGTTCAAAGTGGCCTCATGGTTAAAGTGACAAAATTATTGAATCTTATATGTGTGAGGATTACACAATTGGTAAGAGATAATCACATGGATAAATAGCATAACGTGTGAGAAGTACATAAAGGATAATGGAAAGGATTAACGGTCACGGTGATAATCTCCATCTAAGCTGATAAGGCTGTCATAGGCGCTGGGTACAAACTGTCCACTGTCTCTGTTGATTGCGGGCTTGTGTCTTTTGATGTGAATGGCTTCCTGTAGTCTTCTCTTTGTTTGGTCGGTCTGGTGGATGGAAAGTTTATGCAGCGAACCCAGCAATCGCCGAGTGGCCCACTACCTTCTTGGGAATCCGAATGGGAACCGGAGTCACCCCCCAAAACACCACCACCACAACGGGCACCTTCTTTTCAGACCTTTAAAAAACCATCCTTGATCAGGACACCCCACATCTCCAGAGCCGTGACACGTAGCAAGTCAACACGACGCCGGACACAACCGCCCAAGGCCTGGAACACCTATTAAAACCAACAGCAGCAGCAGGACAGCTCAGTCGCCATGTTTTACCTCACCCTACCCAGTAACAGTTCGCTGGATGTGTTTCCTGACAACACCTTGGCCAAGTACGTCACCCAGTTAACGCAACCGTTGCATTTACCTGGACGATGGGAATGTGGCCTCGTGGATATCCAATACCCTTACTCGTGGTACAACGTGCGAGCCAATGAAGTGTGGTACGAGGTGACCTACGAAGGCAAAAACACCCGACTCTCCCTCCCCAAAGGCCAATACGATACCCCCAAGGAGTTCATGCAGGGGCTGACAAGATTGTTGCATTATAAGGCTCTACGGGAGGTCACGAATGTTTCAAAACCCATCAAATCCTTTCCCTTCAAGAATCACGTGGACTTCGATTACAACGCACACAACGGCAAGGCACAGATCCTCCTCACCGCCAACGTGAGTGTCGTACTGAGTCCTATCCTACAGCAAATGCTGGGTCTCGCTCACGCGACCTACACGGGTCCATCCGAGGACCATGGCCAGAACCCGATGGATATGAAGTCGGGTATGTACGGACTCTACGTCTACTCGGACGTAGTCGATAACCACATCGTGGGCGATATCAACACACCTCTGTTACGGGTGGTCCCCATTAGCTCAGTCTGGTTTTAGAAAGAGTCATTCATGTCAGACTGCTCTTACTGCTATGTTAAACTCATGGACAGATGCTATTGACAATAGTTTTATGGTTGGTACAATATTTGTCGATCTTAAGAAAGCATTTGATCTTGTCAGTCATGATATTTTATTGCAAAAACTTAAAATTTATCATTTTAGCGATTCACTCATTCACTTTTTATCGTCGTACTTATGTGATAGATCTCAAGTAGTTTCCTACAGTGGTGTATTATCTAGCAGACTTCGAGTATCTAAAGGTGTTCCACAGGGGTCCATTTTAGGCCCACTGTTGTTCACATTGTACATAAATGATCTACCCTTGTATGTTGACAACTGTGATAGTGTTCTCTTTGCTGATGATTGTACGGTTTCCACCAAAGGCAAAAAAGTACAACCGATATCTAACGCATTGTCAGATGGTTTCAGTCAAGTATGTAATTGGTGTGACGATAACCAAATGGTTGTAAACATGCAAAAGTCCAAATCTATGCTAGTTACCACTACTCAGAAAAGATGTCATCTTGACGATGATCAAATTATTGTACACCACAAAGGAACTGTTTTAGAGCCTTCCAAATGTGAAAAGCTCCTTGGCATTTTCATTACTGAAAATTTGGTGTGGACGAATCAAGTCGACAGTATTTGCAAGAAAATTTCTTCCAAACTGTTTTTACTTCGTAAGATTAAACCTTTCCTGCCTTTCCATTCTCGTTTAACCTTTTACAACTGTTTTATTCTTCCGCATCTTGATTTTTGTTGTAATGTGTGGGGGCACGGTACCGTCTATGACACTGTTCGCCTTGAACGTCTTCAGAAACGTGCCGCTAGGCTTATTTTAGACTGTGATTTTACTGTTCCATCTAAAACTTTATTTTGTAAACTCAAATGGTTACCTTTTAGCTATCGTTTAAAATTTCAAGAATCTGTTTTAGTGTATAAAGCTTTTAATGATCTTGCTCCATCTTATTTATCCAATATTTTAGAAAAATCAAACTGTACCAGGACTCGTTCCTATGATAGGACTACATTAAGGATCCCTTTTAGTCGTACGAATTTACATCAATCTTCTTTTAGTATATCTAGTGCCAAACTATGGAATGATTTACCAGTGGACATCCGTCACTGTCAAACTTTAACTTGTTTTAAGCGTAAATGTGCACAGTTTTACATGGATATATTTACTCTCTCACACTAATTATTCCATATATATATTTTTTATTTTTTATCTCATCCCCATATATACACAATTTCTTAATTGACATTTAATTGTATATACAGATTCTTCTTTAGATAAGTTTGTTGTATTTATCTACTGTATAATTGTATTGTTATATATTATCAGTTTTAGCCCACGGCTGCCGCGAAAACCAGTGTATACTGATGGTTTGTCCGTGTTTAAATAAAGTTTATTATTATTATTATTATTATTATAAAAGACGTAGGGAGATCAAGTCACCCACAGTTTCACTCACATGCTCCTACCCGTACGACAAACCGACATCAACACTATCACGGTGGATATAAGAGATGACACGGGACGACCGGTGGCATTCGAACGAGGAAAAGTGGTGCCGACACTTCATTTTCGACAAGCACGTGCTCCCCATTTTGTATAATGAAGGTCCCTTACGAGTGCGATGCACGCAGCTATATGGACTATTATGCCCAACAGGCCGGGGGTGGCCTTCCCGTCTTTAGTGGTGCACGCATGCAACGAGGACATGGGCTGGGGAACATACTCGGGAGCATCGCCAAAACGTTCCTGCCTTTGGTGACGCGTGGGGTGAAAGCGATCGGCAAACAAGCGGTACGCAGTGGACTGCAAGTGCCCGGTGATGTCTTGGGGGGTACGGCACCCAAAGAAGCCTTGAAACGGCGGGCCAAAGAAGCGGGAGGCGTCTTGGTCGCCAAAGCACAACGCACCGTAGGGAATAAAAGACCTGCACCACCGAGACCGCGCACCAGTCGACGACCGACCCAGCGACGACGCACATCGAAGACCCAGGATATCTTTTCTTAAACATGTCCTTGATCCACGCAGAGTCCTGCCCCTCCACCAACAGTGAATTTGATTTGTGGACCGTCCCGCCCACACACAGACCAGTGCCGAACAAGGATTATGGGTGGAGCATCTCCCGCTCTCCAGCATCAACGAAACAGGGCCCATCGAGTTCACCATCAGTAATGCGGATACGGCCTATGTGGATTTAGCCCATACATACTTGTATGTGAAAGCCAAGGTCGTCAATGGGGATGGCTCCAGAATCATCCAAGCTGCAACGGTGGGCCCGACGAATCTCTGGCTGCACTCGATGTTTCAACAGGTGGATATATTTCTCAGCGACAAACTCATCAGTGACTCGACCAACACGTAACCCTATCGAGCCTACATCTTGTCGCATGGACGAGAGGCTAAAAAATCTCAACTGACAGCCGCTTTATTCTACCAGGACACAGCCGAGCACATGGACACGGTGGACAATGAAGGATATAACAAACGGAAGGCTTTTACTGCGAACGGCGCCTCGGTGGATCTCATGGGTCGACTACACGCAGACATGTTCATGCAAGACCGGTACCTCTTGAACAAGATCCCCATGAAAATCCGACTGATACGGGCGCCTCCGACCTTCGCCTTGATGGCCACTAACGTAGACGGGCATGCAGCCGACTATAAGATTGTCATCCAAGACGCAGTCCTGTATGTCCGAAAAGTGAAACCGAATCCAGCCGTTCAATTGGGACACATGAAAGCCTTGGAAACAAAACCAGCCCAGTACCCTATCCGACGTGTACAAACCAAAGTGTTCTCTGTGCCTGCTGGAAATATGAGCGCCAACAAAGAAAACCTGTTCCTGGGGGAACTACCCAAGCGATTGATCCTGGCCTGTGTGGAAAATACCAGTTTCAGCGCAGCCTACCCAGAGAACCCGTTTGACCTTAAACATTTCGGCATCAATTTTGTGGCCCTGCATGTGGATGGACAACAGGTCCCAGCCACGGCCTTAACACCGAACTTTGGGTGCAGGAATTTCATTCGAGCCTATCAGAGCCTGTTTACAGCCACCGGTCAAATCAACCAGGACGAAGGGAATATGATCAGTCGGGAGAACTACGCGAACGGATACACGTTGTTCTGTTTCGATCTGACCCCCACCTTAGAGAACGACCATCAGCTGGCCCTGGCCAAGCAAGGCAATTTACGGTTGGAAATCCACTTTGCACGAGCCCTCGGGACCACCGTCAATGTGATCTGCTACGCCGAGTTTGACAACATCATTCAAGTGGACAAGGCGCGCAACGTCCTGTGTGACTTCTCCACCTAACATGGATACAGACCAGATAACCACCGTGCTGGAGAATGACCCAGAGACACGTATGGTCTTTCAAGGGGTGTTCGCCCGAGATGTGTTCCCATTAGACCGTATGCATCCTGCTGCTTACGTTCTCAACACGGACCCGATGGATCGGCCCGGTGAACATTGGGTGGCCGTGTACTTGACTTGACAGAACAGCAGGGCGAATACTTTGACCCGTACGGCCTGCCACCCCTCCATCCCGATTTAACAGACTTCATGGATCAAGGCACAGAGACGTGGTGTTGGAACAGTCAAACGTTGCAAAGCCTGACCAGTAGCGTGTGCGGACAATATTGCTTGTTTTACCTGTACCATCGATGCCGGGGCAGAACCGTATCTACCATCGTACAGATGTTTGACAAGTACCCCAAGGCCGAGGACCGCGATGTACTCGTATATGACTGGGCCGTCCATCATTTCAATGTACAAGCCCCGTTCTGGGCTTAAGTTCTTTCAATGTACAAGCCCCCTGTTCTGGGCTTAAGTTTACAAGCCCCCTGTTCTGGGCTTCAGTTCTTTCAATGTACACGCCCCCTGTTCTGGGCTTCAGTTTTCACGTGGTTGTTCTCACGTTGTTGTTGTTACTGAACATTGTTGCCGAACCTTGCCGAAAGGGAGACCTTGGACCTGTTGACATGGATGTGACCTTTGCCCTTTTGACCCGACATTCATCCGCGCACTGCCGGTGATGACGCGCGCGCGCGCTGCGGCCGGAGTAATCCGCGCACTGCGGCCGGGGCGGGCCGGGCCGGGCCGGGAAAACCCCCCACAGACAGGTCAGTACATGCATTCCTATCATGTTCCCAGCTCACACCCCATTCACACAGACCCTCATGCATACCCGGATGCAGGCGCAGACGTCAGCGAAATTCTGGCGGGAAAACCCCCACAGACAGGTTGGTACATGTCCTATCATGTTCCCAGGTCACGCCCCATTCACCCAAACCGGAAGTGACGTCATATCCCTAATTTTACATGCACCCATCCATGACTGGATGCCCCTTCACGAATGCTTCACTTTGATACCTCACTCGACTCCATCGGACCATTCGTGGCCCACCTAGACCGCAAAAACGTCCATTTCCACACCCGTTTCCCACAATTCCCTGTCTGCGCATGCGCAGAATGTGGACAACGGCCGAGACACTACTCCCGGCGGTTGCTCCCTCACCTAGGCTTCACATGGATACCTCACTCGACTCCATCGACCCAAAAGTAGGTCGCCTAGGCCCCAGAACGTCTATTTCCATACACTTTCTCTACTGCGCATGCGCAGAATGACGTCAGTTCCACGTCACACCCAGCCCGTTGGAGACTCCCTCACGTATGCTTTACATTGATACCTCACTCGATCCAATCGTCCCACTAGTGGCCCACCTAAACCCCAACACGTCTATTTCTATACTACGGCCAGACTGCGCATGCGCAGACTATTGACAACGAACGACACACTAGCCCAGGCGGATGCTCCCTCACGACAGCTTCAAAATAAGACCTCATACGACTCCATAGGATCATTAGGCGCTCACCTAACCCCTAAAACCATGCGCAGAATGATGATATTCCGACCCCACATCCACCCAGTGGGATGCCCCCTCACATAGGCTTCACATTGATACCTCACTCGACCCCATCGGTCCATTAGTGGCCCACCTAGACCCCAAAACGGCTATTTAAACCCCACACCCAACCCGTCGGATGCGCCTTCACGAATGCTTCACATTGATACCTCATACGACTCCATCGACCCACCAGTGGCCCACCTAGACCCCACAACGTGTATTTCCATACACTTTGTCTATAGATTTAATATGCATTCCTAGTACCCGTTCTCTGCATGGCAGAACTGTACAACCCAGAACAAGTCTGGACATGCCTTGATCTCGGGGAGCCAGGTGTTCGGCACGTGAGCTCACTCAGGCAGACGCCAGACCAGGTCTTCACGGTCGCCGCAATATTGTAGCGAACGTGCAACATTGTTGCAATTCAGGAAGCCAGGTGTTCGGCACGTGAATTCACTCACGTAGACACCAGACCAGGTGTTCACCGCAACATTGTAGCGAACGTGTAACATTGTTGCAATTCGGGGAGCCAGGTGTTCGGTACTGACAACCTCAAGCAGACGACAGCGAAATTCTGGCGGGAAAAACCCCACAGACAGGTCAGTACATGTCCTATCATGTTCAAAAATGACCATCCCCATACCCCCATTCTCATGGCATCAGATTGTATATCCCCTATTGTCATATATACCCTCTGATGTCAAAGTGGGGCTAATTGCGGCACGCCGCTTTTCTGCGCATGGCTCTCGCCCAATCAACAGCCTCCGTTACTAAATGAAGCGAACTTGTTGAGATTACCGAATGGGGTCGATGATTTCCGAAAAGCTCAGCATGACTTCGGCAAGCCAATCAACATAGGCGTTGTATATCGACGAGAACGAACAGCGGCAAATAGCTCTCAGCATGAATCGGAATGCTCGCCTATCCAATGTTGTTTACAATATGACCGCCCGTCTCCACGCTGTGATCAGCTGTGATGACGTAGTCAGCCGGAAAATATAACGCGCTCTCTCACTGGCTCAGCGGAAAAGACGCAATGCGGCTGCGCGCCAGGTATTTCTATAGTGGTGAAGTCAGAGTCTTGTTTACCGACGATTTGGAGGTTACAAACTCTGACGTTGGGAGAATGCATACCCCATACAGGCCTGTATATTGTATAAATCCGACTTGGGGCACCTCCGTGTGTCTTCGGCCACCTCCGTGTCTTTTCGTGGGAAGTGACCGAAGATCGGACCTGACCGAAGAAGAAACACGGTGACCTCACCGAGGAGACACGGACCTGACCGAAGAAACACGGAGATCACCCAAGAGACACGAAGATGAACGACACTCTTCGGGCGCCTCCGTGACATCTTCGGGCGCCTCCGTGTCACTTCGGTGATCTCCGTGACATGTTCGGGCACCTCCGTGACATCTTGGGGCACCTCCGTGTGTCTTCGGCCACCTCCGTGTCTTTTCGTGGAAGTGAACGACATTGTGGGAAAAACCCCACTTGTATACGGACGTGACCGAAGAGACTCGGAAATCACCCAGAAGAAACACGGTGACCTCACCGAGGAGACACGGACCTGACCGAAGAAACCCGGAGATCACCCAAGAGACACGAAGATGAACGACATTGTGGAAAAACCCTCACAACGGACGTACCCGAAAAGACACGGAGGTGAACGACATTGTGGAAAAACCCCAGACAGTTCAGTACATATCCTATCATGTTCACAGGTCACGCTCCATTCACCCAGACCGGAAGTGACGTCATACGGGACTGGGGGCGCCCCCTGGCGGAAAAAAGGGAACCAAGAATTACCTTCCTGGAAAATATGAGTCGAATGGCAACTTCAGACCGAATGGCAACTTCATCTGGAGGTCTTCCGCCAGATCTGCAGCATCTGGGAGATCCCCTTGATCGACCTGTTTGCGACGAGGAACAATGCGCAGCTCGCCCTCTTCGTCAGTCCGATTCTGGACCCTCAAGCTTTCGCCATCGACGCCCTTTCAATCAACTGGGCAACTTCCTGGCTTATGCCTACCCGCCCATGGCCCTGATTCAGGAAGTTCTTCAAAAGATTACTCAGCACGACTGCGTCATTCTGCTCGTGGTTCCGTGGTGGCCTCGTCGTCAGTGGTTTCCGGTACTGGTTCCACTTCTCACTGCTCCGCCACGTCGTCTTCCAGTTTGGCCCAGCCGGTTGCGTCAACCTCACGGGATAATACATCACAACCCGCGGTTGCAGTCCAAGGATTTTCAGCAGAAGTTGCACAGACGATGGTTTCAGCCAATCGATCTTCCACATCGCAGCTCTATCAATCGAAATGGGCCTATTTCGTCTCCTGGTGCCGAGAACGTGATTCCGATCCCGACTCTGCCTCTCTTTCCTTAGTAGCTGACTTCCTCCTTCACCTACATCGTGATAAGAAGTTTCAAATCAGCACCATTGAGGGGTACCGGTCTGCTTTGGCTAGGGTTTTACGTCTTTCGACCGGCATCGACATTAGTCTGAACGACAATATCTCTGCTCTCCTACGTGCTTTCGCCTTACAGTCTCGCCGTACTCGCCGTACTCGCCAGCTGTTACCGAAGTGGGATATTGGTGTGGTTCTTAGTGCCCTGCTACATCCGCCATTCGAACCTTTACAGTCCGCCTCTTTTAAAGCTGTTTCCTACAAGACTGCTTTCCTGGCGGCTTTCGCTTTGGCGTCTAGAGTTTCCGAGCTTCACGCTCTAGTAAGGTCGTCTTGACCTGGACGGCAAATTGGTCTCGCATTTCTTTTCGTCCCGTCCCTGAGTTCATCGCCAAGAATGAGGCTGTGCGCCAAGGTGCTTGTGCTCATCGTTTTTACTCCATCTCTGCTTTATCAGACTTTGTTCGTGACCTTTAGGACGACATCCTGTTATGCCCTGTACGAGCCATACGTCACTATCTCACTCGTACCGACCCTGGTCGGGGTTTCTCGTCGTCTGTTATTCCTGTCTCTTCAGCCAACTGCAGTGCGTGAGATCACCAAGAATACTATTGCTTCTTGGTTGAAGAAGACCATTAAGTGGACATATCAACTTGCCATTGACGCTCCCCCACTTCTGGCCTCTGCTTCTTCCCATGACATTCGTGCCATCGCTACATCATGGCCTTTATGGAAGAACCTATCCCTTCATGACATTGTCCAGTCCTGTGCATGGAGTGCCAATTCAACTTTTACCGATTTCTATCTGAGAGATATGTCAGTACAATCAGATAGAGTGACCACGCTTGGGCCGCTGGGGGCTGCCCAGCACGTGGTCCAATAACTTCCAAAAAAAAGAGGGGGGGGGGGTGGTATCTTCGTTTAGCGCAGCAAGTCAGTCAATCAGCCAGCTTGCTGCATCATCACATCTAATCAGCCATTTCAAATGTCCACCATATTACATGATCACCTCAATAGGTCAGTCAGTCAGCCAACTTACAAGACCCATCTCATCGGTGAGTACGGTTTAGGCATGGTTCTTCTTGGTTATTACTGGTTTTACTCTATTAACACCCACTGCGTCTCCACGACCTGGGTTTTTCCTTCTATTGAGTATTGGGTACCACATTTACAATCAGGTTTTTGATTTTAATCCACGAGTACCCTCAGCGTCTTCGACCTAGGTTCTCTGGGCGAGTTTTAGCGTGCTGTGAGCCGAACAGTCAGCCAACTTACGGCATCATCATAGCTAATCACATGTCCACCTTATTCAATGATCACCTCAACAGGTCAGCCTGTTGCCAACTCACAAGACATCTTTCAAGACCTGACACAATGGTGAGTATTGGTTTTTAGGTATACTTTGTGGCAGTTTCAGGTTTAAAGTACAGAGAGTTTGGTGCATGAGGGCAATTATGACCAACTTACGAGATCAACTCGAGAGAGGCAGCTGCTGTCAACTCACAAGTCATCTTACAAGACCTGACACATTTGTGAGTATTACTTTCAGGTTTACTAGTGTCCGCAACAAGGGACTAAGTACAGAGAGTTGACGTAAGACGGCTTGTGGACTTAAAAGAGTGGTATAAGATGGGCACCTTGTATACGATGTGGCCGGGATGTACATGACCGCTTCTATTCGTTATACATTGATTACCACTTGAATACTCACAGCGCCACCGGCCCGGGTTCCTTCGTGGGGGTAAAATTGTGCACCACATCCACGATTACAGTTTGCTTGGATGAGTAATTAGTGGCCACTTTCAACAATCTTTTATGATTACTCCATGACTACCCAGTGTTATCGACCAGGGTCCCTCTTGTCGAGTACTAGTGTGCCATGTCCGTGATAATCTCAGCGGTTACTCTGCCTGCTATTGGAACTACAACAAGGCCGAGGTTTCCACCTCCATATGTTGGTAGTGAGCCATAAGCAATAGCAGGTGAAGATTTGAGACATAAATATTAAACATTTATAAACAAACCTGCTATTGCTTTGATTACCCTCCCATCCTGCCCCTCACTCCATGGCCTTGCACACCACACGTCTCGGGCTATAAGAGTGAGAAAGAGGGAAATTCAGGAGAGAGCAGGGGCTTAAGTAACCTAGCTGAGCTCCCTAAGGGGAGACAACTTTCAGTTTTAATTATTTGCAAAGGATATTCCTAAGGGAGATAAAGCCATAAGCAATAGCAGGTTTGATTTGATAATAAATACTAACATTGTTTATAAATGTTTAATATTTAGGGTGTCTAAATTCATGACGGGGTGCCGAAAATACACCCAGGCATCTCTCTGGCTAACGGCCTGCTTGCACTGGTAGGGTCTGACCATATATGGGCAATAGAAAATAAGGAGGATTATTAACGATTTTAGACGTGTTTGATTCCACAGAGGAAATGTGTCTATACATATCCTTCCATTTGTGTGTAGTTCTTATTCTGAACAATGATGTATCTAGCACATAGATGTGATTGTACTACAAGGGGCATCACGAAGAAGGGGTAAATTCCAGGCCAATTTCTCTTCAGTGTTAAAGCCAGTTCCAGTTCCAAAGCCTTGACACTTCACTTGAAAATGTAGACGGATCTTACAAAATTGAAGTTGTTTCATAGGAACAAATGCAAGGCATTTTACATTTGACATATAAATTTGCATTTTTTTAATAATGGACAGATGATATGAAAGGGAAATGTTCTATTCATTTGCTGTAGGAGAAAATTATATTGAACAGCCAATCTGCAGAACTGAATTCAGAGAAGTTGATAAACTAAGGTGTTTCCCATCATGCAACACCAGCTCAAAGATTTCTTCTTTGAAGCAGCAGGAACGTAACTTGGTTGGGTGGTGCTTAGTTGATTTGTCGCGATATGGCTGAAATGTTGTTGAAAGTGACGTTAAATACTATTCACTCCGACACTGAATACATAAATGTTGCGTTGCAAGGTCAAAATTTGTTGCTCAAATCTTTACCTGCTATTGCTATGCCTTATTCCCTCCTTCAGGAGATTCCTTGCAAGAAATAAGTTATCTCTCCGTAAGGGAGCTCGGACGGCTAGCTCTGCACACGTGTCCCACAGATACTCTTTCCTTCTTGCAGCTGCCGTGGGCAGACGTATTTTGAAAGGAGTTCCAGTTAAATCTAGTTTTAGAGTGACGTGACGTAACCTAGGGTTATTCTATTTCTGAAGCTAACTATTAGCAGTATTGTGTACAAGATGTCTGATATAAAGCTTACTGTCCCTGAAAATTCTAAACGTTGCCGTTCTTGTCGGCGTCATTTTTTGACTCCCACTCGACCTACTTCTTGTGCAAAGGACATCTTTGTTATCGACGGTTCACCTGTTTAGAATGTGTAAACTGGGACGATGTTGCTTGGCGTAATTACGCCCAGGCTAGACGGGCATTCCTGTTATGATCTTCCGAGGATACCAACGTATCTGCTAACGAGAGACATCAGTCCGAAATAGCTATCATCACGGATTTTAAATTCAACGATCTACCTGGCTTGACTACTGTTGATGTTATTTCACAGTCTATCTCTCCGGAGAAGAAAAAGCGACAGCGTACTTCTATTTCTCCCCTGCGATTTAAATCTCGGTTGTCTGCTACAGCTGGTTCACCCAAAACGGCTTCTCGGACTACGGCTGTACATCTGGCTGCCAAGCCCAGGTCTTCATCGCCCCGTTCCTGTTCATCGCAACACCGTTCCCGTACGCCACAACGTCGTTCCCGTACTCCTTTACGTCGTTCCTGTATGCCTCTACGCCTTTCTCGTACACCACCTCGCCGTTCCCGTATGCCGTTACGTCGTTTCCATACACCACAACGACGTTCCTGTTCATCACAACGCCGTCCCCATACGCCACAACGCCATAGTCGTACACCATTACGGCGTTCCCATACACCTTTACGCCACAACGCCATTCTCGCACACCAGTACATCGTTCTCTTACACCTTTACACCGTTCCCGTTCGCTGCAAGGCCGTTTACGTACGCATTTGCGTCATTCTCATACACCTCTACGCCATTCTCGTATGCCACAACGTCATTTCCATACACCACTACGCCGTTCTTGTTCTCTTCAACGTCATTCTCGTACACCTTTACGACTCAACAAACCTGTCACCCCCTCCTCATTTCAAGATGATGTCTGTTTCATCGATCCGGGCCCGCATACATCACCGGGATTGGTTGCAAGACGCATATCTCCATATACCTATTCATCCTCATCACCTGCGCTTTGTCATCGACGGTCGTCGATTCGAATGGCAAGTCCTCCCGTTCGGAGTCAACATCGCCCCATGGCTTTTCACACGCATCACTTCACCGGTCATGGCATTCCTCCATCTTCGGGGTATTCACATCGAGGTATACATAGACGACATTCTCATTTGGGCACCGCACAAGTCTCTTCACAATACTCAGATCCGGTTCATGTTATTCATTCTTCAACATCTGTCTTCGACACGGTCCATCAACTGGTACGACCTCCGGAGGACCGGTGGACCAAACTTCAGACGTTGGTACTAAAGTTCTTGTCATCACTCTCAGTCTTCTAGGTCTACTCACATCCACACAGGACCTTACTCACTACGGCCGTCTCCAAGTTCGGCCGCTGCAGTACCATCTTTTTCCATACCTTCAGATGTCATCCCTCAATCCTCTAGTTCCGATGTTGACATCTCTACATCCACATCTGATTTGGTGGCAGTCCCGTCACAATGTCATGCGGGGACTTCCTATTATTTCACCAACACCAGATTACCATCTGTACACCGATGCCTCCCAGATAGGTTGGGGAGCCCATCTAGATAACCTAGAAGTGTCTGGCAGATGGTCGATGTTGGATGCCAGACTTCATATCAACCTTTTGGAGATGAAGGCAGTCATCCTAGCAGTCCAGCATTGGAGCCCGCTTCTGGTGAATTCGAGCCTTCTCATCGCAACGGACAACTCTACCATCATTGCTCACACCAACAAGATGGGTACCACCCGATCCTACTCAACATTTCGTCTGGTTTGGACCCTCTTTGACTGGGCTTTACATCACTGCCATCTCACCGCTGGCCATGTTCCGGGTCGGCTCAATGTCCTAGCAGATCGCCTTTCTTGTCCCGACACCGTTCTCCAGACCGAATGGTAGCTTCACCCCGAGGTCTTCCAACGCAACACCAGCATCTGGGAGTCTCCCTTGATCGACCTGTTTGCGACAAGGAACAATGCACAGCTCTCCCTGTTCGTCAGTCCGATTCTGGATCCTCAAGCCTTCGCCATCGACGCTCTATCGATCAATTGGGACAACTTCCTGGCTTATGCCTATCCTCCCATAGCTCAGATTCAGGAGGTTCTATTAAAGATTGCTCAGCACGACTGCGTCATCCTTCTCGTTGTTCCGTGGTGGACTCGTCGACCGTGGTTTCCGGCTCTGGTTCATCTCCTCACCGCTTCACGACTGAAATATAGTTGAAAGCGACGTTAAATCATATTCACTCACTCACCGCTTCACCACGCCGCCTACCAGTTTGGTCCAACCTGTTACGTCAACCTCACGGGTTAATCCATCACAACCCCCAGTGGCTCAACTTACACGTTTGCAGACTATCCAGGGTGCACTCTCAGACCAAGGGTTTTCAGAAGTTGCAGGGACGATGATTTCAGCCAACCGATCTTCCACATCACAGCTCTATCAATCGAAGTGGGCATATTTCGTCTCCTGGTGTCGAGGCAGAGGCATCAATCCCGACGCTTCCTATAGTAGCGGACTTCTTCCTTCACCTACACCATGGTAGGAAGTTTCAAATCAGCACCATTGAGGGGTACCGGTCAGCTTTAGCCAGGGTTCTACGCCTTTCAATGGGTATCGACATTAGCTTGAATGCCAACATCTCTGCTCTCCTTCGTGCCTTCGCCTTAGTCTCGTCGTACCTGACAACTGTTAACGAAGTGGGGCATTGGGGTGGTCCTTAGCGCTCTTCTTCATCCACCCTTCGAACCTCTTCAGTCTGCCTCTATTAAAGCTGTTTCCTACAAGACTTTCCTCACGGCCTTCGCTTTGGCTTCTAGAGTATCCGAGCTTCACGCCTTGGAGAGGAAGTCGATGACCTGGACGGCTGATTGGTCTCGCATTTCTTTCCGTCCCATTCCAGAATTCATGTCCAAAAATGAGGCTGTGCGCCTATGTCCTTGTGCTCAACGTCTGTATTCCATTCCTGCATTAACAGACTTCGTTCGTGGCCTAGAGGACGACATCCTGTTATGTCCAGTACGAGCTATACGTCACTATCTCACCCGTACCGACCCAGTTTGGGGGTCTCGTCGACTGTTATTTCTCTCTCTTCATCCTGCCGTAACTCGTGACCTCACCAAGAACACGGTGGCTTCTTGGTTGAAGAAGACCATTGAGTGGACATATCAGCTCGCCCTTGATGCTCCCCCACTTCTGTCCTCTGCTTCCTTCCTTAAAATTCGTGCCATCGCTACATCTTGGCCTTTATGGAAGAACTTATCCTTGAATGACATTGTTCAATCTTGTGCTTGGAGTGCCAATTCGACTTTTACCGACTTCTGTCTGAGAGACCTGTCAGTACAATTAGATAGTGACCACGTTAGGGCCGCTGGTAGCTGCCAAGCATGTGGTCCATTAGTTTCCAAAAGGGGGGGGGGGGCGGGGGTAGCACCGATCGCTGCAGCAAACCAGTCAGCCAGCTTAGAAGACCCGACACATCGGTGAGTATTATTTAGGCATGACCCTGCTTATCGCTTATTGGTTTTACTCCACGAGTACACACAGCGTCTCCACGTCCCGGGTTCCCTCTGGTAATTTTACATCCATCAGTACTGTTTACTCCACGAATACCCACAGCGTCTTCACGACCCGGGTTTCCTCTGTCGAGTAATTAGTGTGCCACATCCACGAGCATCTTACAAGACGGCTAACAAGACCTGACACATCTGTGAGTATATTTTTAGGTACATTTGTGTCAAGAGACCTAACAATAACAGCTGCATATGCGAATGGTTACAGTGCCGGACTACAGATTAAAGAAAACAGCATTTCAAAGTCTACAAAGAAATGGTGTAAGACGGCTCACTGTGGTGTAAGATGGTCACCTATTATTCGGCTGTCGCTGGTATGTACATGACCCTTCTTTCCGTCTACTAGCTGCTCCAGGAGTACCCACAGCACCTCCGGCTCGGGTTTCCTCTGGTAGAGTATATTGTGTGCCACATCCACAATCACGGTTTCGGTGTTAGAGTAATTGGTGTGCCACATTCGCATTCTGTACTGATCTTACTCCACGAGTATCCACAGCGTCTTCTCGACCCGGGTTTCCTCTGTCGAGTAATTAGTGTGCCACATCCGTGATCATCTCAGTGGTTACTCTGCACAACTCGTTGGTAGTGTGGCATAGCAATAGCAGGCGAAGATTTGAGCAACAAATATTAAACATTTATAAAGAATGTTGGTATTTGTTATCAAATCAAACCTGCTATTGCTTTGATTGTCCAGCCCATCCTCCCCTCACTCTGCGGCCTTGTACAAACACATCTGCAGGCTGCAGTAGGAAAGAGGAAGTATCCGTGGGACACGTGTGCAGAGCTAGCCGTCTGAGCTCCCTTAAGGGGAGATAACTTTTATTTCTTGCAAGGAATCTCTTGAAGGATGGAATAAGGCATAGCAATAGCAGGCTTGATTTGATAACAAATACCAACATTGTTTATAAATGTTTAATATTTACACAGTAGCTGAATGCTCAGAGGGTCAAGACTAGAGCCGGTGAGGAGTTCGGTTATATGTACAACCACCACCCAGACTCCAAGCCATTTCCAATGCCAGTTGTATGGGAATATACTGGATGGCTCCTATTTGCCGACGCAGAATTTGCCACAAACAAAAAAATAGTTTGAATGTGTATCATTGAATTGAGACCTTGTTTGCAACATTTTGCCCGAAGGGTAAAGTCGTCATCGGCGTCGTCCAGATGTCCATCTTTCTTGTGGACATGATATCTCAAGATGGATAATAGCCAGGCATTGTAAATTCACACCACGTGTGCATCTGGTGAAGGGTCAGAAACCTATTGAAATTAACTGACCGTGACCTATTTTTTTCAAGGTCAAATTCTAGAATTTGCTATATTTTTTAGATTAAAGGAAGTCTCCAAATTCATATTACATATGAAAATGTTGATTGACTAGAAGCCTATAGATGCCAGTTCACTGACCTTGAGCTATATTTTCAAGGACATATACTGTTTATTATTATATAACATGAAGAAATATATCTAGGCTTTCCAAATTTATACTATATATACATCTGGCGATGGTCCAGAGGTATGCTGAAGATGACTGGACTTGACCTATTTTTTCAAGGTCATATACTGTTAATTTTGATATAACATGGAGAAATCTAGCTAGGCTTTCCGAATTAATACTTTTTATAGATCTGGCGATGGTAGGGAGATGTACTGAAGATGACCGACCAGATTCTATTTAGTACCGTACAATATTTCATGAAGGATAATATGTACATTGTCCAAATTTATAGCAAATATGCCTGGACCTGAAGTCTACTGAGTATCACCGACCTTGACCTATTTTCTAACGGTCAAATTCTTTATGTTGAGTCATAAATCTCCAAATTCATGTTCCATATGCAATGAAGTTAGAATAGACCAGAAAATTGTGTGAAGATTACTGACATTGATCTATATTCCAAGATCAAATTACCATACTTGATTATGAGCTTTATGGACGAGTATATTTAGACCTTAGAATTCTGTCATGCTCTACCAGAACCTCGGAGCAATAAATTTCCCATCAATTAAGGCCTTGGCAAAAGCTGACCTGGCTCCACTTCCAATGTATTTCTAATATGAGCGAAGTACAGTCAACACCACTTGATGACCCGTTTGTTAACCTACATGATGTCGTCGAAGTTTTAAAATACATCTTATACAATGCATGATTGCTGAATGTAGACTATAAATGGGCTTCCGGGGATTGACCTGGGATATCGTTGTGCACACCGCAGGTCATAGTATGCCTCAGCTCCTCGGACAGCTTGTCGTAAGAGGCGAGTCGACTGAGGCACCCATGTGGTTCCCGGGTGTGGGAAGGAATAGGACCTAACTCGTGTGGTTCCCGGGCGTGAAAAGGAATATGACTCGACGTCGTGATATGACTGAAATATAATTGAAAGCGACGTTAAATCGTATCCACTCACTCACTATAACTGAGAGCCGAGGGGTATTGGAGCCCTTTGTTCAAAGGCTGAATAAAAAGGTAAGATAATACAGAATCAAATTGTTGTATTGTTTGTGATGAATGGCATCTGCAAATAGGAGCCGTCCAGTAGTTTCCCCGACAACTAGAGCTGGCAAGTGGCTTGGTGCCTGGACCTTGTCCATATAAATGACTGACTCAACACATAAGATGGGATGTACACAAGAGCACATGTCACTCTCCTTTACTTCCGGTATCATTGCCTGCAGGAACAAGTACCATACATGACATCTCCCTTCTTATCATTACAATGAAGGATCTTAAACCATGTTAGTTATTTGAACAATCAAACTGAAGAATCTATTCAACATGTTGAATATAAGTATGGATCTCCCTTCTTATCATTACAGTGATGGAGTACGTTACATACTCATTACGACTTAATACCAACATATTTTTCTTTTTTTCTTCTTTTTTTTTCCAGCTTGAGGGTAGTTGTTTTACCTTTATATCCAGATATTTAATCTTTTGATTTACTCAAGGCCAAACGCCCAGCCAAGTTGTACATAACATAAACATGACATACAAAATAAAACAAACAGTGCAATGGGTAGTTCACTTGAGACCATTATACAATGTAGGCTATCTACATTTTATAATCTTCGAACTTTGGTGGCAAATGGGTAACTCTTCCACTTTTTTGTACTACAGGAGGGGGGGGGGGTACTAAGTGGGTTTTGTGGAACGATTGCGTGCTCTTGAGCTTGCAAGGGAACATTTGGTTGGGGACAATGGGCTACTGATTGAGAGATTTCAACGTCAGCATCTGAAACCCGGTGGTCTCAGGGCTTAATGTGACCCCTGCAAATTTCCGAATATCCTGGCGATTTCTTCTGAGCCTGGATCCGTCAGCCGTGGTAACAATGTATGACCTAGGATTGTCAGTGGACTTCTCCACTAGGGCTGGTTTCCAAATACATTCTTTCGGATTCCACACTCCAACACCTTCACCCTCTGTCATAATATAGTTTCTGCTTCACTTGTCGTTCATTCAGTTTTGTCCACACCTTATGAGAATTAACAGGTTGAGGGACCAGCAAGGACTTGAGTGGGGAGCCTGGTATTGAGCCTTCTACCCATTAGCAATTGGGCAGGAGATAGCCCAAGATCATCTATGGGTGTTGTTCTATACTCTAACATTGCCAAGTAGGGGTCCGCTGCTTTTTTCAGGATTGATTTCATCGTCTGGACATTTCTCTCAGACATTCCATTCGAACGTGGATATCCAGGGGATGAAGTTATGTGTTCAAACTTTTTGAATTCCGCCGAGTCATAACAAAGTCCAGTGTCCGTCACGACCATTTGTGGAATGTCATGACGACTGAATACAGACTTGAGAGCAGTAATGACCGCTTGGGAAGTACAGTTATTTCCAAGTCGGACAGTTTCAGGGTGTTTGGAGTAATAGTCTGTGATAAGGCAATACCACACACCTTTGCGGTAAAACAAATCACTGGCTACTTTGCACCAGGGTTGGTCCGGAATATCATGGCTTATCAATGGTTGGCGTTGCTGGTAATGTGCATGTGCATTGCAAACACTACATCTGGACACCATCTCTTCAATTTGAACAGACATTCCGGGCCAATAAATAACTTCTCTAGCTCTCTGCTTGCACCTTACCGCACCCTGATGAGCCTCATGAACCTTTGTTAACATCTCTTCCGGAGAGCTCCAGGAACCACAATTCTGCTACCTTTGAAAAGTACCCCATCCACAACAACTAATTCATCTCTCACTGTCCAATATTGTCTAGCTGCTGGGAGACAATTCTGTGGCGTATCAGGCCAGCCCTCTAGTACTACCTGTTTTACTATCGAGAGTTCCGGATCCATGGCCGTCTCGGCCTTAAAAGTTGCAAATTTCTCAGCACTGATTGGAGTGATAGCTTTTACCAAGTTCACCTCCAAAGGACCATATCCAATATCTCCAGTCTCGCAAAGATAAGCCCGACTTAGCGTATCAGCTATATGGAGATCTTTGCCCTTTTTGTACTTCACCCGTAGGTCATAATAATGTAACTGTAATAGCATCCGTTGGAGACGTAATGGGGTAGCATGTATCGGTTTGCGAAAAATACTCTCTAACGGCTTGTGATCCGTCTCTACAGCGACCTTTCGGAAGGCAACAAAATCATGGAACCTTTTGCAGCCCCATACTATAGCCAAAAGCTCTTTTTCTATTTGACTATAATTACATTCACTTTTGGTCAGGGCCCTCGGTGCATATGCCACAGGGCGTCCTCCTTGTAGTAGTGTACCTCCCAAGCCTTTGGAGCTAGCATCAACTGATAATGTTAGTTCTTTTGTTTCATCATAGTATGCTAACACAGGGGCTTGACATAGCATTTGTTTCAGGCGCTGAAAGCATTTCTCATGTTCATCTGTCCACTCCCATGCTCTACCCTTATCAAGGAGCCCCCTCAAGGGAGCTGTGGCATCAGACAGATTTTCTATGAACTTTGCCAGGTAATTCAACATACCAAACAAATCTCATTAATTCCGCAACATTTTCTGGCCTGGGCATATCAATGAGAGCTCGGATTTTCTCGTTATCACACTGAATTCCATTACTGGTTAATATATGCCCCACCTATGTTGCACCTATATTGTTGTACAGTGCATATTATATTTGAATAAACTCGGAATATATAATAAAAAAAATATATATATATGCCCCAGGTATGGCACTTGTGCTTTCTTAAATTTACATTTGTCTGGATTGAGTACAACGTTCTCCTCATGAAGGATTTCCAGAACCCGAAGGACTCGACACCTTCCATTCCTTCGAAAAGTGACGCCATTCTACGTTGAAAGATTTTGGGACAGGCACTGACCCCGAAAGGAAGCTTCAAATATCTCCACCTACCAAAAGGAGAATTGAAGGTGCATAGCTTAGAACTGTACTCATCTAACTGTAATTGCCAGTAGCCCGAGCTGGCGTCTAATTTAGTGAAATACTTTGCCTGCCCAAGGCGTGTTGCAACCTGTTCAATGGTGTTCATTGGGTGATGCTCTCTGAGAATTGCTCGATTTAAATCTCTTGGGTCAATACAAACTCTCAACTGTCCATTGGGTTTCACTAGTCACCATGCTATTAACCCACTCCGTCGGCTCAGTCTGCCGAACAATGACACCCATCTTTTCCATTTTCTCTAACTCAGCCTTCAATTTCGATCTGAGGGCCACAGGAACTGTTCGAGGAGGGTGAATAACAGGGATAGCATTGGGATCTAATTTCAATGTTACTAAACCTTCTAAGCACCCTAAACCTGAAAACATGTGCATTTGTTCACAATATTTAACAAAATCATTCTCCGACATTTCACCCACAAGTGGTTGTCGTGACCCATTTGCCTTCACCTGGCCTGGAACATTACTGCTAGACTGTACAGTACAATCTCTATTCACTTCAGTACTATTGCCACATGATTTACCCTGTTTAACATTTTCACTTTGAGTGGCCTTACCACTAATTTCAGTCCTGTCCAGCCTCTTTGGCACATTGGCTCTGGCATATTTACAATGTTCACACTTTTTGACATATTTTACCTTGAGTTTTGTTCGTTTAACATTTTCCCTTGGAGTGGCCTTAAATTTTCCAGTCCTAACACTACTGCCACTCGAATTCTCAACATGTACATTCTGTGTACTGTTGTCATTCTGAAACTGCCCTTGTTTTACATTTGGTGTATGCAAGTTTTGTTTAACATTTTCACTTTGAGTGGCCTTCAAATTTGCTACCTTGCTTTCAGTACATGTAAATACATTTGCAGGTTGTTTGGCTTCAAATTTTCTGTCTGCAACACTGTCTTGTGCCACCGAGTATACTCGCTGAATAACTTTCAGGTCCTTTTCACAAGTTTCTACACCAAGTACCGGAGATGAATTTACCTCAACAATGTGGAAGTTAACCAGATGCATAATGCCTTTGTACTCACAAACCAGAGTGGTTTGACCAATAACCTTCAACTCATTTCCACTATAAGAGATCAGCTTTGATTTGCTCTTTATGATCTTCGAACCCCCTGCTACTCGGTCATATACATGTTTCGGTAGTACATTACACTGTGCCCCACTATCTATCTTAAATGTTACCGGTTTTTCATTTATTGAGAGTTCCAGTTTCCATGGACTTGCAGTTGAATCTTGACCACTGTCCAGAGTGTCCACAAAAAACTGTGATGTGAAGTCTTCTTCCCCGAATTCAGTGTCAACTTCTTGTTCGCTGATCACATTCACACTGTTATTACCTCGTCCCCGTCCTCGGCGACGACCCCAACGACCACGACCCCTGGGCTGGTAGCTTGGCTTGGCGTTCTCATTCGCCCCCATTTTGCCTCGTCCATAACCGTCTCGTCTGTTTGCTCCACCTCCACTACGACAAACTCGAGCAAAACGACCCTGTCGACTGCACTTTCTGCACATCTGACCATCTGCTGGGCACCGTCCTTCGCCGTTAGACCAGCCACAATTCATACAGTTTGCCATAACTGCATCAACGACTGGAGATGGGCTATTTTCTTTGTTATCTTGGTTCAAACGTGCCATCTGGGCGGCAGCAGCCTCACTAGCACGACATATGTCAATTGCTGCTGCTAAAGTCAAAGTACACTCACGTAGTAGACGACGCCTCACACTATCGTCTTTTATGCCACAGATTAACCGGTCTTTAATAAGGGAATCTTCAAGCTCTCCAAATTCACATTCACGCGCGCGATTTCTTAGTTCCATGAAGAAATGGTCATAACTTTCTCCATCGTTTTGTGACTGAGTGAAAAACTGATACCTTACGTAAGTCAGGTTCTTTCTTGGCTCACAGTATTTCTTAAATTTCTCTACTACTTTGTCGTACTTCGTGACATCGCCTTCTGCGTCTCCTGTTTCAGTCCAGTTGAATGAATTGTACACGGAAATTAACTGCTCGCCTCCAACGTGGAGAAAAGTTGCGATTTTCACGTCATCACTTTTCGCTCCAATGCCACTCGCCGTGAAGTAGATGGAGAGCGCCTGTTGCCATCTCTTCCAGTTCTCAGATAAGTTCCCTTCAAAATTCAATGGATTAGGCGGCCGTAACTGATCCATTTTAGAAGATGAACGCGGATTCAATCTGACACCATATAAATGACTGACTCAACACATAAGATGGCATGTACACAAGAGCGCATGTCACTCTCCTTTACTTCTGGTATCATTGCCTGCAGTGACAAGTACCTAGGAACAAGTACCATACATGACAGTCCATGCATAGTGAAAAAAGATCCCACCGGAGCTGGGTCAAAATAGAACGGAAATTGGCGTGTAATGTGAAACTGTTCACCAGCGAGACCATGCCAATCATCAGAGATGTGAAATAATTTGCCCAGTGCATAAGAACGGAAAGTCACTTCTCTGAAATCTATGCAAAGAAAAGAGATATGGATTACGACCTGTTTTCGATACCAAAGATTTAGAAATTTGTTATACCATGGCAAATGTGATGGGAGAGGGAAACTAAACTTTCTGGTGAAAACATAGGCATGTCATCGTTATGACAGGCATGAAGATCACCTTTGTGGTAGACATGAGGGAGATCTGTTTTGTGGTAGGCATGAGGGAGATCATCTTTGTAATAGGCAGGCGGGAGATCATCTTTGCGGTAGGCACGAGGGGAGATCATCTATGTGGGAGACACGAGGGGGAAGTCAGCGTTTTTGTGGGATGCACGAGTGTGATCAGCGTCTGTGGGTGACCTGAGGAAGCTCAGCTTTGTGGTACCATAGGCATGAGGGATATCGGCGCCTGAGGGGGGCATGGGGGAGATCATCTTTGTGGTAGGCACGAGGGAGATCATCTTCGTAGTAGGCAGGATGAGAGCATCTGTTGGGGGAGGAGGGAGATCATCTTTGTGGTAGGCATGGACCGTTTTTAGAAAAGTGAGTTGTCTCACCTTTATTATGGGATCTAGAAAATTTCTGATTTTAGAGTTGTCCGAAGTTCACGTATGAAAATAGTTCCAAATTGTTTATTCTTTCTCAGACCAGAATAGATATCCTTCAGTGATTGACAGGCTTTGTAGGCCAAAACATAGCCACTTAGCTTGTACTTGATCCTTTACCTGTACTAAATAATACTCTCGTTTTTCTTCCAGATATCCGATTAATACGCACTACAGTATGGAAGCCTGCTATGGTCCCTCTTCCAAAGACTGACCTCAGCTCAGAGAAATACAGTTCAGGAGGCAACATGTACAGGCGTTGGGCCGCCGTGCTCATGCTGTCTGGATATGCAGTCTCACCGATGTAATGGTACACTACCCACACATCTACTCCTCTACAACCTCATTCAACGAAGATGATCTCTACTCCCAAGACTATGAACTTTCGAATTTGTTTCGGATGTTGAGACCATATCGCAACGAATTCACTAAGCAATCGAAGAAAACAGACTTGCGATTTGTACAGTGGTGATCGCATTGTGATAGAAAGAATGTTTGTTAGAGGTTTATAAACACCCTGGTAAATAAGAGTCCCAAGTGTTAAGTATTACAAGTAGTACAAGCATTGACAGGAAAATCTACTAAATGATTTGATTAATGATTGTTTGACAATGACTCACCTGTGATGTAATTTCGTGGATAGATATGTGATCTTTAGATAGAATATGGACATGGTAGTTGCATTCAGAGGATACCACAGGCATAGACAAAAAGGTCTCATAAGAGATTTTTATTAATGATTGTTTGACAATGACTCACTTGTCAGGCCCGTACGCAGGATTTCCAGCGGGGCGGTGCGATTTCATATAAAGCGGAACGCGAGTCCCAGCAATGCGCGCCACGCTAGGGGTGTCCGGGGGCATGGCCCCCCTCCCCCCACCACTGGAAAAATGTGAAATTCTTCATTTCGCACATTCTAGCGCCTTCTAAGGGGAAAATAGTGCTCTAATATAGCTGCTGCTGTGTTGTTTTTATAGGGTCCAAAAACGTGAAAATAACTGAAAAGTATGAAACATAAATAACAACAACGGTCGTTAATTCAGGTAAAAATACAAGCAATACTAGCACTGGTTTATTTCACTATTAATCATCACTGTTTTGTTGTGTTGTTGGACACACATAATACACGAGAAATATAACATTGGTCAATTATTTTCCGGTGAGACCAATCACTCCGTTGAAGTGAGTACAATGATTCATGTTCCACCGAAGGCCAAGGTGAATACTTGTTTTTTTTTCTGGAACATTTAACATATTAATTACCGGATTAGATGCTGCCAACCATTACGTCCCTGATAGAGACCTTACATGTCGTCATTTCGAACAAAATTACGTCACACGTCCCCCCCCTTGCGTACGGGCCTGCTTGTCATGTAATTTCGTGGATAGATATGTGATC
>JAVTVY010010592.1:0-44368 GCA_036873755.1 Hanleya hanleyi | reverse complement strand
AAGTTGGCCGCCTCTTGGCCATATTGGATTTTCGGATCGTACCAGAAGAGACATCTTGCACACCTGGACCACAAGGGGAACCTGTGTGCCAAATTTGAGAAAGATCCATGCAGTAGTTCCTGAGAAATTTCGATAACAAAGTTTCATGGGGAAATCTAAGATGGCTGCCTGTTGGCCATATTGCATTTTTAAATCGAACCAGAAAAGATATCTTGCACAACTAGACCCCAAGGGGAACCTGTGTACCAAATTAAAGAAAGATCCATGCAGCAGTTCATGAGAAATCGCAATAACAATGTTTCATGAGGAAATCTAAGATAGCCGCCTCGTGGCCATATTGGATTTTCAGATCGTACCAGAAGAGACATCTTGCACAACTGGACCACAAGTGGAACCTGTGTACCAAATTTGAGAAAGATCCATGCTGTAGTTCCTGAGAAATTGCGATAGCAAATTTTCATGGGGAAATCTAAGATGGCCGCCTGGTGGCCATACTGGATTTTCGAATCGGACCGAAAGAGGTATCTTGCACAACTAGATCCCAAGGGGAACATGTGTACCAAATTTTAGAAAGATCCATGCAGTACTTCCCGAGAAATCGCGATAACAAAGTTTCATGGGGAAATCCAAGATGGCTGCCTGTTGGTCATATTGGATTTTCGAATCGAACCAGAAAAGGTATCTTGCACAACTAGACCCCAAATTAGAGAAAGATCCATGCAGTAGTTCCTGAGAAATCGCGATAACAACGTTTCATGGGAAATCTAAGATGGCCGCCTGGTGGCCATATTGGATTTTCGTATCGTACCAGAAGCGACATCTTGCACAACTGGACCACAAGGGGAACCTGTCTACCAAATTTGAGAAAGATCCATGCAGTAGTTCCTGAGAAATTGCGATAAAGTTTCATGGGGAAATGTAAGACGGCCGCCTGGTGGCCATATTGGATTTTCGAATCGGATCAAAAGAGGTATCTTGCACAACTAGACCCCAAGGGGAACCTGTGTACCAAATTAGAGAAAGATCCATGCAGTAGTTCCTGAGAAATCGCGATAACAACGTTTCATGGGAAATCTAAGATGGCCGCCTGGTGGCCATATTGGATTTTCGGATCGTACCAGAAGCGACATCTTGCACAACTGGACTACAGGGGGAACCTGTCTACCAAATTTGAGAAAGATCCATGCAGTAGTTCCTGAGAAATTGCGATAAAGTTTCATTGGGAAATCTAAGATGGCCGCCTGGTGGCCATATTGGATTTTCGAATAGGACCAAAAGAGGTATCTTGCACAACTAGACCCCAAGGGGAACATGTGTACCAAATTTGAGAAAGATCCATGCAGCACTTCCCGAGAAATCACGATAACAAAGTTTCATGGGGAAATTCAAGATGGTTGCCTGTTGGCCATATTGGATTTTCCAATCGGATCTTAAAAAGATATTCTGCACAACTAGACCTCAAGGTTAACCAGTGTACCAAATTTGAGAAAGATCCATGCGGTAGTTCCTGAGAAATTGCGATAACAAAGTTTCATGGGGAAATCCAAGATGGCCGCCTTGTGGCCATATTGGATTTTCGAGTCGGACCAGAAAAGGTATCTTGCTCAACCTGTGTACCAAATGGGGCCCCAAGGGGAACCTGTCTACCAAATTTGAGAAAGATCCATGCAGTAATTCCTGAGAAATCGCGATAACAAGAATTGTTTACGGACGGACTGACGGACGGACGACGGACGACGGACCACGGACCACGGACGAAAAGTGATTTGAACAGCCCACCATCTGGTGATGGTGGGCTAAAAATACTGTGCAACACCTTATAGTTCAAAGCATGTTAAAAATCGATAATTTTAAAATACGGGATTACGTAACTTTACAGTGGAATGTAGTGGCACCTTTTATGTCAGTACATTTAACTGTGAATTTAAGGTGTGATTTATTACAGTGTACATCCTACATGAGACGCTCTAACCTGCAGTGTCACATAATCTATGACACCAGTTATCTGGTCATACAGGATAGAAACTCTAAGCACATCGTGTATGACACCAATTACCTGATCATACATGACAAACGGTCTAATGGGCATGATCACAACCACTCCAGTTGGATCTAGACCAAAGTTGGCAGATCTGAGACAATAATTGTTCTGTCTGGCAAGAACGTGAACCATGCATAAGAAATACCAGTGTTAAAACCAAGAATCTTTCTCTTCTTCTTAAACGCACGATATTTTATATGATTAAGCACATCTAATAGGTCATATTTAAACAATAATATTACATGAAAATATTCAAGAAAACAAGATCTATCTAATAATATATACTTAAACGTTGCGAAAGGCTTAAACTTGCATCATACCTACGAAGGCATATAGTTCATGTAGTTTCGGATCGTACCAGAAAAGACATCTTGCAGAACAGGACCACAAGGGGAACCTGTGTGCCAAATTTGAGAAAGATCCATGCAGCAGTTCCTGAGAAATTGCGATACGGATATGGATCGTTTCATGAGGAAATCTAAGATGGCCGCCTGGTGGCCATATCGGATTTTTGAATCGGACCGAAAGAGGTATCTTACACAGCTAGACCCCAAGGGGAACATGTGTACCAAATTTGAGAAAGAACCATGCAGTACTTCCCGAGAAATCGCGATAACAAAGTTTCATGGGGAAATCCAAGATGGCTGCCTGTTGGCCATATTGGACTTTCGAATCGAAAAAGAAAAGGTATCTTGCACAACTAGACCCCAAGGGGAACCTGTGTACCAAATTAGAGAAAGATCCATGCAGTAGTTCCTGAGAAATCGCGATAAAAACGTTTCATGGGGAAATCTAAGATGGCCGCCTCGTGGCCATATTGGATTTTCAGATCGTAGCGAAAGAGGTATCTTGCACAACTAGACCCCAAGGGGAACATGTGTACCAAATTTGAGAAAGATCAGTTGAGAAAGATCAGTACAGGCGATTATTACAGTGTACATCTTACATGAGACGCTCTAACCTGCAGTGTCACATAATCTATGACACCAGTTATCTGGTCATACAGGATAGAAACTCTAAGCACATCGTGTATGACACCAATTACCTGGTCATACATGACAGACGGTCTAGTTTCATGGGGAAATCTAAGATGGCCGCCTGTTGGCCATATTGGATTTTTGAATCGGACCGAAAGAGGTATCTTGCACAACTAGACCCCAAGGGGAACATGTGTACCAAATTTGAGAAAGATCCATGAGGTACTTCCCGAGAAATCGCGATAACAAAGTTTCATGGGGAAATCAAAGATGGCTACCTGTTGGCCATATTGGATTTTCGAATCGAACCAGAAAAGATATCTTGCACAACTAGACCCCAAGGGGAACCTGTGTACCAAATTAGAGAAAGGTCCATGTAGTAGTTCATGAGAAATCGCGATAACAACGTTTCATGGGAAAATCTAAGATAGCCGCCTCGTGGCCATATTGGATTTTCGGATCTTACCAGAAGAGACATCTTGCACAACTGGACCACAAGTGGAACCTGTGTACCAAATTTGAGAAAGATCCATGCTGTAGTTCCTGAGAAATTGCGATAACAAAGTTTCATGGGGAAATCTAAGATGGCCGCCTGGTGGCCATATTGGATTTTCGAGTCGGACCGAAAGAGGTATCTCGCACAACTAGACCCCAAGTGGAACATGTGTACCAAATTTGAGAAAGATCCATGCAGTAATTCTCGAGAAATCACGATAACGAAGTTTCATGGGGAAATCCAAGATGGCTGCCTGTTGGCCATATTGGATTTTCGAATCGAACCAGAAAAGGTATCTTGCACAACTAGACCCCAAGGGGAACCTGTGTACCAAATTAGAGAAAGATCCATGCAGTAGTTCCTGAGAAATCGCGATAGCAACGTTTCATGGGGGAATCTAAGATGGCCGCCTGGTGGCCATATTGGATTTTCGGATCGTACCAAAAGAGACATCTTGCACAACTGGACCACAAGGGGAACCTGTGTACCAAATTTGAGAAAGATCCATGCAGTAGTTCCTGAGAAATTGCGATAATAAGGTTTCATGGGGAAATCTAAGATGGCTGCCTGGTGGCCATATTGGATTTTCGAATTGGAACGAAAGAGGTATCTTGCACAACCAGACCCCAAGGGAAACATGTGTACCAAATTTGAGAAAGATCCATGCAGTACTTCCCGAAAAATCACGATAACAAAGTTTCATGGGGAAATCCAAGATGGCTGCCTGTTGGCCATATTGGATTTTCTAATCGGACCAGAAAAGATATTCTGCACAACTAGACCTCAAGGTTAACCAGTGTACCAAATTTGAGAAAGATCCATGCAGTAGTTCCTGAGAAATTGCGATAACAAAGTTTCATGGGGAAATCCAAGATGGCCGCCTTGTGGCCATATTGGATTTTCGAGTCGGACCAGAAAAGGTATCTTGCACAACTTGTGTACCAAATGGGATCCCAAGGGGAACCTGTGTACCAAATTTGAGAAAGATCCACGCAGTAGTTTCTGAGAAATCGCGGTAACAAGAATTGTTTACGGACGGACTGACGGACGGACGACAGACGACGGACGACGGGTCACGGACGAAAAGTGATTTGAACAGCCCACCATCTGGTGATGGTGGGCTAAAAATACGGTGCAACACCTTATAGTTCAAAGCATGTTAAAACTCGATAATTTTAAAATACGGGATTACGTAACTTTACAGTGGAATGTAGTGGCACCTTTTATGTCAGTACATTTAACTGTGAATTTAAGGTGTGATTTATTACAGTGTACATCCTACATGAGACGCTCTAACCTGCAGTGTCACATAATCTATGACACCATTTATCTGGTCATACAGGATAGAAACTCTAAGCACATCGTGTATGACACCAATTACCTGGTCATACATGACAGACGGTCTAATGGGCATGATCCCAACTACTCCAGTTGGATCTAGACCAAAGTTGGCAGAACTGAGACAATAATTGTTCTGTCTGGCCAGAACGTGAACCATGCATAAGGAATACCAGTGTTAAAATCAAAGTTCTTTCTCTTCTTCTTAACCGCACGATACTTAATATGATTAAGCACATCTAATAGGTCATATTTAAACAATAATATTACATGAAAATATTCAAGAAAACAAGATCTATCTAATAACATATACTTAAACGTCGCGAAAGGCTTAAACTTGCATCATACCTACGAATAAACATAAATGAGACTACTCGCACCAGTCGTACTCAAATTAACGCCTGATTCTTCCTAAACAGAGTTAACCCTATCTGCTCTGGGGGCCATTATGCCAACCCCCTACATCTCTACCAATTTTTTCACTGCAGCTCCGCAAAGCAGAAAACAAGAGAGCTGGAACTTTTCGACTTTCCGCGTATCTTATTGGCGTCTTTTTGAGACTATTTGCATAATCTTAGGTGCAAATGACAATGCGCAAATTCAAAATGGGGGTCACGAGGGGTCCCCAGAAAGTCGTGTTTTCTGTTTGTCCATTTCTTCCTCATTTTTCTTGCATAAAATGGCATAAAAATTTGCAAAAGTTGACTATTCTCTATCATATTAGTTAGTTTTTGAGAGAAAATTTCGAAAACGAAAAAATCGGCGAAAAATGTTTTTCGACAAAACAATCGCCACCGTGACGTCATCAAGGCGGCCAGCTTGGATGTTTTTTACAGGTTCTGCTGGAGCTTGACCCATATATAAAGGCTAGTATATGTACACTTGCAGCCTTCTAACCCAAGAGATAAAGAATCCCAGGCTAGGACAGAACCTCCAAATCAACTAGACCTGGTGGGATTAAACAAATAGTCAAAACATAAACATGAGATGAATGATTTTGACACAGTTATTTAAAAGGAGTCAACTGAATGACATGAAATTAGGCATAGAAACCAAGAGTTTGACGTTGAGGACAAATGCATGCTCTAATTCACCCAAATTGCAGCAGACAGTGTCAAATTTGAGACATCTCTCACAAGTCGAACGTCGCTCTCACGTTGAACAGTTCTCACAAGTCGGACCTCGCTCCAAAGTTGGACATCTCTCATACATCGGACGTCACTCCCAAGTTGGACGTCTCTCACAAGGACGTCGCTGTCAAATTTGATGTCACTCACAGGTCGGACGTCGCTCCCAAGTTGGATGATGGCATTTCACTAGACAATGGAACGCAGTTCATTCATCATGGTCATCACCCCGTGTCATGATTCATGACGGAGAGCTTGCATACGCCAAAACGAATACAGCTACTCCAATCGGCAATATTCCGGAGCGGATTCGTGAACTGATGACCTCTCCGAACATGCCCATACTTCAACGACTTAAGCGCCAGGCAATGTGTCGTACATTTCGTCTCCTGCTAGTTGCTTTGAAGTCAGGTGTTAATATCCGTGTCTCGACTTAAGAGACGACTCATGTTGTTTTCTCTCGGACTTCAAAGAGTTTGTCCGTCAGCTTTTTCTTCACACAAACAGGGCCTTCGTCTAAATGTATCGAGATCTCACGAAGGTGGCATATTGCCCCAAAAAGCCGTCCGTTGATTGGCTGATATTTTTAAGCGAACAGTTCCGGCAATAACCGTTCAGCCCCAATCTGCCTGCAGGGCCTGGTACGGAGGTATGGAACATACAGACCTGCATTATGGAGGATGATCATGGCCACCTGACGGGATTTATTGTTTCATCTCAAAGTTGTGAAATCTCAAATGGCCGTCTAGCGTCAGTCAAGGTTTCATTGTCTCCAAGCAGGACATCTGTTCAGACGGTTAGTCCACTATAGGTAATCCATCTAGGCAAGTTGCAAGGCCGATTGGTTGTGCATGTGACTGATTATTGACGTGACAAGTGATGCGTCGCCCTGTTGCCATGGTTACGGTAGCGGGTTTCGTGTCTGATTTGTTTCTGATCTTCACCTGTTGATGTAGCTCCTTGTCTGGTTTCCATGTCGTGTTCGGTCGGACATTTACTTGGTTCCTTTCAGTTTCCACGTTGATCTCCCTCGGAACAATAGAATTCGACATCTTGAAGCAGCAACCACATAAAAGTTTCTTGAATGCTTGTTTGAACTCTTGTGATTTTAAGCTGTAGAAGACGGGGTTTAATACCGAGGTGAGGCATAACATAAAATATCCCAAACGATAGACTCGGTCGAACCATGACGTTTCCTGGCCAAATATCCTGGCCAGAACGGTCAAGGAATACCCAAGCACCCAACATAGGAACAACTGGAACATTAACTTTGTTAGTCGAGCTTGTTGGCATCTTCCCCTTTCCAAAGTAAGAGCATATTTTTTAACGAAATGACGAACTTTCATATAAAATATCAATGTAAGTAAAACCGGAATAATAATGAAGAGAACTAAGATTGATAGCCTCCAACCCAGTCTGTCCGTCCGAACAGACAAACACAAGTTCAATCCAGAGTGAAGACAAACCTCTCCTGAGAAGGGAATGATCCAGCCAAACATCAGGGCGTCCGAGAGTAACGCGATGAGGATTATTCCGACAGCATATTTCCACCTGAAAATAGTGCCTTGTTGGTTCAGTGGTGTTTTTATTAGCGCATACCGCGTGTACGCTATGATGCACTGGACATGGAGGGAATGGGCTGAGAAAAGAGGCTTCAGTCCGGTCATAATTTTACAGAGAGCGTGCGGCGTTTCTACGAAATATCCCGCGATCGTCACAGGAATCACCAGGGTACAAATCAAGAAGTCAGTCAACGCCAAATAAGAAATCATTAGGTTGGGAGTGGTCCGCAGTTTTCTCCATACTATGGGCGCAATGATCACAATGAAATTGCCCAATGATCCCAGTATCACCATCAATACAAAGAAAGTCAGATACACGTATTGGATCTGTGGATCCTGCATACCTTCAATAATCCAAGAGAAATTGCCAACGCTAGTGTTCTCAGGACCCTTCATCGTGTGAATATTGTCGAGGCAAAGCAGACCGAGTGGACGGAGAGGGAGAGGGGAGGGGGGAGTCATTGTATAACTGATTATATGCGACGTTAATTCGTAACCTTAGTTGCCACATTGACGTACATCCTGTTGTTTAGTCTTTAATGAACCAGTGAGAAATGACGACATTGTACTCAAAGCATACGTCTATGACAGTAATACAATGAAAGACATATCAGCAGGGGAAGCGATCTTCATATGAGCATTAATTCATGCAGGGTAGAAAAAAAAACCAAAACAAAACCCAGAAAAGCCGCTGGATTATAGTATTATCATAAACGACTTATCCCATAGGATTCATTGATGGAAGATCCACGAGATCTGTACCTATATTTGTAAAGATACAGCGCCATTTGCAAAGAGAAATATTTTTTTTACCTCCAAGCTACAATATTAGATAGCGCGTAGTCCGATAACATATACATTCGCTTTCCCAGTTCAAATCCGTTACTCGAAGCGAGGAGGATTTTGATTGGTCCGTGCTGTCTATATTGAATTTGAAGGACCAAGTTGCCTTGATCGAGTTAGCGGTGCCAATATACTGTCGACTTTTCCAAATAAAAAAAAAGACTTTCAAATATTTGGAAAGCTAAACCAATTTCAAAGATTGATTCATGGTGCTAAAATATATACGCTCTTCAGTTAAACGACTCAGTAAAGATGAACAGATCCTATCTTCACGCTTACGTTTCCAAATGAAATGGAAAATTTATATTTCTTCAAATGTAATTTTCATTGTCCGGACAGTTCGATACAGCCTTCACCCCAGTTCAATAGATTCACAGATCAAATTTCTGGACCTTATACTAAATTCTATGAAAATTATATTTGAAGAAATATAAATTTTCCAATTCATTTGGCAGAGTAAGCGTGGAGGTGGGATCAATTCCTTATTACTGAGTCTAGCAAATACATGAACCAATCTTTGAAATGGCTTAGATTTCCAAATATTTGAAAGTCTTTCTTGATTTGGAAAACACAGTGGGTTAGGGTTAGGAAATTTTTTTCGCCTGTCTGTCTGCATGTCCGTGTTGATATCTCAGAAAGTGCATCTCAGGATTTACATCAAATTTCGGCATGTTCCCGCCTCCTAAGAAGCCTATTAATCAAAGGTTTTGGCAGCCATCTTGAATTTATCTATTTTCAAGTATATCTCAGAATAAACGGCTGAACCGAATGTTTTGAATATTGGCATGTACGATACTTAGCACAAGGCACAGCCAACTCGATGAAAGCGACTTTGTCCGTCAAATTCATTATAGATGGCTCGGACAAATAAAAATTATCGGATTTCGAGCAACGGATTTGAAAGGGAAAAACGAATATATATATATATTTATCAGGTTAGGGTCAACTCATACCTTCCCCATACAAGCGTTTTTTAGTGAACATTTCATAATTCCGGTAGTGAAATCATTTTTTCTTCCGACTGTGAGATTTTTAATTTAACGAAATTTCTAAAAGTACGATCCTGAAATGAAGTTTTATTATTTGACGCATATTTTCATTTTACTGATTAATCATTGGTAGCAAATTTTCACCGAGAAAGTAGCAAAACTTGCGCGTTTGAGGTTTTTTGAAATAAATTAATTTATGCATAGCTCTGAATGCAAACTCGCCAATGTTTTTTTTTTTTTGAAATGCGAATAGATATTAGTGTCTTATTCCAACTATCAATTTATCATTAAAAGTGCATTCGATCGTGGTAATATCAGATATTGATATAACGAACTGTGACGGTTGCACCCAACTGTTTATGTTATCGGACTCCACAATACTTAATATTGTGGTTCGAAAATTACTTCCATTGGCATGAAACACTAGCAAAAGGCGCTGTATATCTCTACAACGAATATAGGTACAGATCACGTGGATCTTCCATCAATAAATCCTATGACCTAATCCGTTTCTGATAATGATAATCCTAAACTTCAGATGCCTTGTTTGTTTTCAGTGTTTTTTTTCTTTCTTTTCTAACGTGCACGATTTAGTGTTCCTTTCGCTGATATGTCTTTCATTGTATTACTGCAACAGTCGCATGCTTTGAACACAGTAATTTCTCACGGGTTGTTAATGAAGAAAATGAGTATTGTAGAAGGTGTGCAATATCCAAAGATCCAACACATGTATTTGACATTTTTTGCATTAATTTTGATACTGGAATCATTCGGCAATTTTATTTTGATCATTGCGCCTATAGTAGAGAGGAGACTGCGGACCACTCCCAACCTAATTATTTCTTATTTGACGTTGACTGACTTGTATCCTGATTTGTACCCTGGCGATTGCTGTGACGATCGCGGGATATTTCGTAGAAACGCCTCATGCTCTCTGTGAAATTATGGCCGGACTGAAGCCTCTTTTCTCAGCCCATTCCCTTCATGTCCAGTGCATCATAAGGTCCACGCGTTATGCACTGATCAAAACACCGCTGGATCAACAAGGCACTATTTTCAGGTGGAAATATGCTGTAGGAATACTCATCCTCATGTTACTCTGGGACGTCCTGATGCTTGGTTGGATGATTCCATTCTCCGGAGAGGCGTGGCTTCACCCTGCATTGAACTTCTCTGGTCGGACGGACAGACAGACAGACGGGGATGGAGACATTCGATCTTAATTATCTTCATTATTATTCAGGTTTTTCTTACAATGATATGATCTGAAAGTTCGTCATTTCGTTAAAAAATATGCTCCAACTTTGGAGAGGGGAATATGAAGACCAGCCCTAAGATAATGTTTCAGCAGTCGTTCCTATCTTGGGTGCTTGGTTACTCGTTGGCCGTTCCGGCCAGAATATTTGGCCAGGAAATGTGATGATTCGACCAAGTCTATCGTTCAGGACATTTGATTTTATGCCTCACCTGGGTATTAAACCCCGTCTTCTACAGCATAAAATCACAAAAGTTCAAACGAGCATTTCTGGAAACTATTATGTGGTTGCTGCTTTAAAATGTCGAATTCTATTGTTCCGAGGAAGATCAACGTGGAAACTAAAAGGAACCAAGTAAATGTCCGACCGAACACGACATGGAAACCGGACAAGAAGCTACATCAACAGGAGAACATCACAAACAAATCAGACATGGAACCCGCTAGCGTAAGCAGGGTTAAATGGCGACGCATGACTGATCACCTGTAGAAACAGTGAGATCCACAACCAATCGGTCTTGCAACTTGGATTACCTATAGCAGACTAACGTTGACTGATGTCGGCCATTAGCGATTTCACGATTTTGAGATGAATTTAAAAAAGAGCTTGTCACGTGACCATGACGTTCCACTGTCTGGTGAAATGAGATCGACCAACTTGTGAAAGACGTCCAACTTGTGAGAAACGTGCGACTTGTGATAGACATCCGACTTGGGAGCGACATCCTACTTGTGAGCGACATCCGACTTGTGAGAGACGTTCAACCTGGGAGCGACGTCCGACTTGTGAGAAACGTCCAACTTGGGAACGACGTCCGAGATGTCGCTAGCACCGTCTGTTACATTCGGGATGATGCATAGGGCATGCAGTTTGCCTGTAACATCAAGCTCGTGATTTTTATGCCTAATTTCATGTCATTCAATAGATTTAATTTAACCCTATCTGGCCTGGGCCATTTGGGGGTGTATCGCAGTCTTTGTGGTATTACGTCATACGTATTTTCTTATCCCTCAAGCTATTGGGCTAAAACTTACTACCCTATACTCTTGTAAAAAATCCAAATGGCCCCCATGATGATGTTACACTGACGTCGTTATCGAAAAAGGCATTTTTTTTTTGGTCCATTTCCAGGTCGGATTTTTAAATTTTTTTATTTGTTTGATTTCTTCATACAAATTGTCATTTGAATTAGTAAGTAATAATCTAATATCGAATAAAATAGTTTTTGCCCACCTTTCCATGCAGAAAAGTAAGAATTTTGAAGAAATAGGACGAAAATATCACTTTTCTGGCACCACACATGGACGCCATTTTGAATTTTCCCATGATCATCTGCTCAAGGGATCATACAAATAGGCTCAAAAGGACTCCTATATGATAACCTACAAAGTCACTGTTTCAGCTCTCAATTCTTTGTCGTTCCGAAGATAGAGTAGAAAGTTGCCCATAATGACCCCCACCCCCACCCCAAGGCATGGGTTAACTAGTTGTCAAAATGGATATACCACATCATTCATGCCAAGCTTTTGTTGTGACTATTTGTTTTGGGGCCTGTCCCATCCTCCGTTACGTCTTGGGATAGAGGGATGAACATTTCCATTCTAGCATACATATACGGGTCAAGTTCTACAAGAAAATGTAAAGAAATCCGGGATGTCCGCTATCATGACGTCACAGTGACGTCATTTTTTCGGAAGCCGGTTTTCGACGATTTTTTTTGATGATTTTCTGACAATTTTATTTCTCTATATTTTCTCTCAAAAACTAATTAATACGACAGAGAATAAATAGTTTTGGCAAAATAAATTAGTTTATGCCATTTTAGGCAAGACAAATGCGAACAAATGAGCAGAAAAGACCGAAAACACGACTTTCTGAGGACCCTCGTGGCTGCCATTTTGAATTTTCCCATGAACTTTGCACCTAGGCTTATGCAGATAGTCTTAAAATAAAGTCAATACAATTCGCGAAAAAGTCGGAAAGTTTCAACTCTCTCGTTCTCTTCGTTCTGGAGCAGCCGTGAAAAGTTTGGTAAGGTGCATGATGGGTACACAGCCAGAAAAAAAGTGATAACTATCACCCCGAAAAGGTGATGAGTTAGAGCCATCACCACCTCTGAAGAGTGCTAAGCAATGATTGTAAATTTAGGTCGTCACCTTTAAAGGGTGATGAGGCAAAATCATCACCCTTAAAAGGTGATGGCCGTCACCATTTAAAGGTGATGTCTCTAACTCATCAGCTTTTAAAGGTGATGGTCAGCTCTGATCACCATTAAAGGGTGATGGGCCATCACGTTTTGTCTGGCTGTGTATAATGTCTATGATGCAAGTTTACGCCTTTCGAACGTCTTAGTGTATGTCGTCATATTGTTATATGTGTTATACGATAGCTAGGCCGTGTCGGAGTGTCGAGAGAAAATGATTCTGTTCGTCCCACTTTTAATAACTTTTATTAATTTAATTTGATATTATTGTTCAAATCTCACTTATTTCATGTATTTTATCAAATTAAATATCGTGTGTGAAAGGAGAAAGAAACGAACATTCGTTTCAACACAGGTATTTCTTATATGTATGCAGAGTTCACGCTCACCTTTGTATGTGATGAAAAATGATGCTGCTTTAATATTTAATCTTAGAAATAATTACGACACAACTTACTACTCACGTTTTAGACCACTCGGATCAACAGGAAGTTTTGTACCTGCGCCTGGCCTGCACCTGTCAATAGTAGACATTTCGTGATTCTCATTTCTCGGGTTCGCTCAATTTCACCGGAAGGGAAGCCGTGAAATCATGGGGACTCAGACCTGCAGTGGACTAACGAGAGTGTTTGTTATTTTACCAGCTGCATGATTGCGGAAGTCGTGAGAGAGACAATTATGGTTTAGCGTCGCATTCAGCAATATTTCTGCTTTTTCGCTACGATCAAACAAAATTCTGAGTACGCAATCGAACAACTCAGTAAACTACTGCGTTATAAAAGGTACAAACATTAAAATTTGTACAACAAACCAGTCTCTCTCAAATAATCTAAAATACAATCTTCTTTTACTCGGTTAAAATGATCTTCCAGCGTAGCTGCTCGATAAAAAGCATCTCTGGCCTGGGTCATTTCGAGGTGTATCGCAACCTTGGGGGTATAACGTCCCCCGCCCCTCCCCTCCCATTAGGTATTTTCTTACCCTTCAAGCTAAGGGGCTGAAACTTACTACTCTGTGACCCTTTAAGGGCCAAGCTCTACTAGAAAATGTAAAAAATCCAAATGGCACCCGAGATGATGTTACAATGACGTCGTTATCGAAAAGGCCTTTTTTTGGTCTATTTCCAAGTCGGGTTTTTTTAATTTATTTATTTATTTGATTTCTTCATACAAATTGTCATTTCAATTAGTAAGTAATAATCTGATATCAAATAAAATAGATTTTGTCCACTTTTCCATGAAGAAAAGTAAGAATTTTGAAGAAATAGGACGAAAATATCACTTTTCTGGCACCACACATGGACGCCATTTTGAATTTTCCCATGATCATCTGCTCAAGGGATCATGCAAATAGGCTCAAAAGGATTCCAATATGATAACCTAGAAAGTCACTGTTTCAGCTCTCAATTCTTTGTAATGATGACCATAATGACCCCCACCCCCACCCCAAGGCCTGGTTTAACTAGTTCTCAAAATCGATATACCACATTATTTATGCCAAGCTTATGATGTGACTATTTGTTTTGGGGCCTGTCCCATCCTCCGTTACGTCTTGGGATAGAGGGCTGAACATTTCCATTCTAGCATACATATACGGGTCAAGTTCTACAAGAAAATGTAAAGAAATCCGGGATGTCCGCTATCATGACGTCACAGTGACGTCATTTTTTCGGAAGCCGGTTTTCGACGATTTTTTTTATTATTTTCTGACAATTTTATTTCTCTATATTTTCTCTCAAAAACTAATTAATACGACAGAGAATAAATAGTTTTGGCAAAATAAATTAGTTTATGCCATTTTAGGCAAGACAAATGCGAACAAATGAGCAGAAAAGACCGAAAACACGACTTTCTGAGGACCCCTCGTGGCTGCCATTTTGAATTTTCCCATGAACTTTGCACCTAGGCTTATACAGATAGTCTTAAAATAAAGTCAATACAATTCGCGGAAAAGTCGGAAAGTTTCAACTCTCTCGTTCTCTTCGTTCTGGAGCAGCCGTGAAAAGTTTGGTAAGGTGCATGATGGGTACACAGCCAGAAAAAAGGTGATAACTATCACCCCGAAAAGGTGATGAGTTAGAGCCATCACCACCTCTGAAGAGTGCTAAGCAGTGATGGTAAATTGAGGTCGTCACCTTTAAAGGGTGATGAGGCAAAATCATCACCCTTAAAAGGTGATGGCTGTCACCATTTAAAGGTGATGGCTCTAACTCATCACCTTTTAAAGGTGATGGCCAGATCTGATGACATTAAAAGGTAATGGGCCATCACTTTTTTTTCTGGCAGTGTATAATGTCTATGATGCAAGTTTACGCCTTTCGAACGTTTTGGTGTGTGTCGTCATATTGTTATATGTGTTATACTATAGCTAGGCCGTGTCGAAAGACAATAATTCTCTCGCCCCACTTTTAATAACTTTTATTAATTTAATTTGATATTATTGTTTAAATCTGACTTATTTCATGTATTTTATCAAATTAAATATCGTGCGTGCAAGGAGAACGAAACGAACATTGGTTTTAACACAGGTATTTCTTACATGTATGCAGGGTTCACGCTCACTTTTGTATGTGATGAAAAATGATGCTGCTTTAATATTTAATCTTAAAAATAATTAAGACACAACTTTCTAGGGGAGATTGGGGTACAGTGGGACATTGGGCACAGTGGGAGAAGCCGCTGTTAAGTACAGGAAGCACATTACAATATTATCAGAAAGCTACCATCCCCATACAACACCTATATTGATTACATATAAGAAGTATCATTGGTAAAAAATTAGGAGCAAAAAAACTGTTTTTGAGCAGTCCAAGTAAATTTTGAGGACCAAGGATGATATTTTGTTATACCAAGTTTTCAGCAGTACTTGATTACTGTTTTGTTACTACAGAAAGGATGGACAAAGATACAATTTAAATTATAAATATTTATTATCTCTGATGTATGTATTAGTTTTTTTCATAAAATGGAAAATATCATGCACCTGGGGCGGACTGGGACACTTTTGCTGGGGCACACTGGGACAATAGTAATCAAATGGTGAAATTCACTTTTGACCCTAAAATGGTATCAAAATGCATTATTTTGTTTCCTAGATGATATTAATTGCTAAACCTATCAGATTTGATGAGTTTTACTAACACTTTCAAAGTCAATTGATTTCGTTGGAATGAAAATCATACAAAATATTTCTTTTCTCAAATTTGGCCCCTGGGAAATATTTTACGTGAAGCAGGGATCTGAAATAGCAACTAACTTAACCATTGCTGTTGAATCTTCTAAACTCCTATGAAACTTATTAGTATATATTTGATATAACATGTATTTTGATTATTGTCCCATCGCACCCCAGTGGGTGTCCCATGTGTACCCCACAGTGGGGCAAACTGGGACACATTTTTTACGTTTTTAAAAACGAATTCTGGAGAAAAGTATAAGCGATATTCCAGATTTTTTTGCATGACTATGTCATACTAAATATAAGTTATAACGAGGGAGTAGAAGGCTACACTACATGACAATAATAACAAAGATTTTTGCAAAAAGGTGAAAAATGTCCCAGTGTACCGCAATCTTTCCAACGAAAGCAATTGACTTGGAAAGTGTTAGTAAAACTCATCAAATCTGATAGGTTTAGCAATTAATATCATCTGGGAAACAAAATAATGCATTTTGATACCATTTCAGGGTCAAAATGAATTTCACCATTTGATTACTATTGTCCCAGCACGTTTTAGATCACTCTCGTTTTCGACCACTCGGATCAAGAGGAAGTTTTGTACCGGCACCTGGCCTGCACCTGTCAATAATAGACAGTTCGTGATTCTCATTTCTCGGGTTTGCTCAATCTTACCGGGAGGGAAGCCGTGAAATCATAGGGAATCAGACCTGCAGTGGGCCCACGGGAGCGTTTGTTATTTTACCAGCTGCATGGTTGCGGAGGTCGTGATATCCTCGTTGGTGAATCTGTGCAAGTTCCGGAAAAAACATTTTTTCGTTTTCCAAGAACCGTCGTAATTCAATTTCTATTTTTGAAATATAATCTTGACCAAAAATTTGACCATTGAATGATGAAATTTGTTCTAAAAGCAGCACGTGTTTTACCAATCACGTTTCAGACTGGGAAGTTTATTATTCAGTTCTATAGTATAGTATAGTATAGTATAATTTTATTCTTTATAGTGGTAGGTACATGGTCCAAAATTACATAAGAATTCAAGGTTATAATATTTACCCAGCCCTGACTGGGCTTATCAACCACTACAAACATTAAAATATTTCGGAATGCCACGTGGTTCAAGGTGAAAATAATTTTTCACGCCTTTTACAATACGCTGACTTTATGAAATGACACATTTTTCTGGTCTAATGTTCAAAGAGAAAAGCCATCTTGTCACCACAGTTAATATTTACATCCCAGTTAACTCCCCTTACCGATTCTCGCCTTTCAATCTCATAGAATTTACGAACAAATATAAAGTGTTTTTCATCTTCCACCTGTCCACTATCACAAACTTCACATATCCTTTTATCTTGACTCTCTCTTCTGTGTCTATCCACTTCCACTCTCAGGGGCAAGACACCACAGCGTAGCTGGGCGCACAGTGACCTTTCAAATTTTGTCAGATTAAACAAGAGATACTTTTCTGTTTTATATTTGGACTTAAATTCAACGTATGTTCTTAATTTAGGTTTCTTCAGGACAGCTTGGGACTATAATAAGATACCAACGGCATCATACGAAGACATAACAACATCCAGTTTGAAGTATATAAATACAGAAGAGAGATTATGATGAAATGTATTTGTGCATGCAATAGAATACAAGACGTGTACACCCTATATTGTGCAATTGCTGGAATTCTTCGAAATGTTTCAAGGAATACGGTTAAGATTCGCTAAAATGTCGATATCCGTGTCGATGGGTTATTGTTTTGACAGCGGCCATCGTCGACGTTATCTTTACGTCAAGGCTTTTCCTCACGCGTGAGCTAGATGTTTACTTGTCGCCCACCGGTCAAAATTGTCGGTTTCAATAGAGATGTGACTGCATGAAAGTTCCATTGGGGACCTCGAGGGACAAAGCCATGGCCACAGCTGATTGGCTGAAGTGCATGACTGGCATAAAATTCCCTAGTGGTAACAGACACTCAATCAGCCGATCGATGGCGACCACCTCTCTGGGGTTCTAGTAATACCCCAGCCACCAGTCAGATTTTGGACCGGATTCGGGGCCGCGCGCACATCACCGGAAGTGACATCATATATAGTAAAATAGATGCTTGCCGAACTTTTAGATTACTTTTCAAGTCTGCATAATATCTCTGTTGACCTGGAAAAGTAGTTCGCTCATGTGCAAAACTGAAGCGTGCGTACGTGGGTTTTCCCCCAGTAGTAAAGTTCAACTTCCGCTATAGGAGGCAGGGATGCTTAGATGAGCCTGTGAAATGGAGCATGCTCTGTGGGTAGGATGGATCAATGGCTGGACGTGTGCGGATGCATATTGCCTAGCGCCGTACAATGATACAACTCAATACACAGGAATCGTACGGAATATTTACATATTATAATGAACCCATTGGATAATTTGTTCCATATATATATTGATAGTTCCTCTGAAAGTTTTCCCGTGGCATAATAACCGATCCAAACTTCAAGCAGGAGTAGTCCCCCGATATTTCTGGTCTGTTAATCACTGCTGCATGTCAACCTGTAACCATCTCGGTCATCTATACGCGGTAAGACTGACCCTGGGATCGTGTGTATCCATTTACAGCCTACTTTCGGCAAGTGCGAGAGGGAATTTCCAGAAATCAATACCACGTGACTTCGTCAGCCAATCAGCTAAAGTCTACCGACGTAACCCCGACGTAACTCACCATTTTCGAATCATGTGATGCCCTACTTGTTGAAATTTACAGATCTACCACACCTCTTGGGTGATACGAAAGTTATTCATACCTATATATTTTGTAAGCCTAGCCTATATCTGTTTCCGAAGTAGTTTGAAAACCTGTAATTTATCAGATTTATCGAGTCTGTTCTCTGCCGGATGAAGGCCGAACAGAATCCCGTAATATACCGGATATCGCTCCGCAATAATGGAGACTCACGATTCGCAAGCCATCTTATGGATGGCGAAGTGTACGCAAATGTGCTGCATGTCACGGATTTATGCAGATCTGAACAAGAACACCATCTCACAAACGTACAGTTACCAGCTCAATCTTCTTTATCAGGCATAATCATTATAGAGATTGTTGATATCACCCTGCGTTTGATGTGTGTGACCTTTTCGTTTCGATTTAAAACGGTGTTTATTTTTGTTCTGAAAAAAAAAAGAAAGAAAAAAAAAAAAAAAAAAAAAAATACCGTTGGCTGTTAAAAAAAGAGAATTATTATTTGGTAATTAATAATTAATTATGGGTTCATTTAGACCTAATATAATTTGCAAACACAGAAAGAACAGGCTACGGTGTATCAGACCCAATCGTGCTGCCTTATTCAGGTATAATTTACAAAGCACTTCAGCTGATCTCGTCAGTTTTAGGCTCCTATAACCCGCTTGGAGAAAGATAAAAGGCTTCGCTGCGACCAAGATGGCTGACGTACGGCAAAGCTATAACCCAAGGGTCGTAGCTTTGTGTGGAAATTGTAACTGATCGTGTTCAAAATGGAAACCTATCACAGCCGATCCAACATTTTCAGAGTAACACACTCTAACTGCTTGTGCCAATTGATGGTCTTAGACTCTGATGACGTATTATATCTCTCTCTCAACCACGTGGTGAATTGCATATTCATTCATCTGCATGACACATGAACAAATTAGGATCAACCCATACCTATCTATACAAGCGTTTTTTAACGAATATTTCATAAATCCGGTAGCGAACTAAATCTTTTTGACGAAAAATATCCGTATAATGCCGCTTCAAATCCCTATAATATGCAGAAAATGACCTGAAATTTCACGCTTAGCTAAAAAGTGACTATGGGTGGATTCTAGCAAAAATTCTATTTTTATTTCCATTTTCGCACAAGGATTGCTTGCACCTACTGACCAAACTATGCGTTTAAGAATTTCATGATCTGCAAAATTGTTTCGTAGAAGTTATTAAAACAAATCAAGATTTCTGCCGAACTGTGAGATTTTTAAATTAACGAAATTCCTAAAAGTACGATCTGAAATGGAGTTTTATTATTTGACGCAGCTTTTCATGTTACTGAATAATTATTGGTAACAAGTTTCCAAAGACAATACACCGGGAAATTAACCTTCGTGAAGTTGGTCTGCAGTTCGCGGTTAGCGGTTAGCAATACTTGCGCGTTTGGCGTTTTTTTAAAATAAATTAATGTATGCAAAACCCTGAATGTAAACTCGTCATTTTTTTTACAGAGATGCGAATAGATATTAGTGTCATATTACAACTATCATAATTTATCATTAAAAGTGCAACCGATCGTAATAATATCAGATCATACCGAACGGTGACGGTTGGTCCTAACCTGATGAACAATTGCCTAGAAATCGAAGATCGCGTATGTAAAACGAAGCTAATTGAATTGTATAAAAAGTCCCACCAGCCATTTAATTGTCATGAATATCGGGGTCTTGCATTGCATCAAGGAATAGAAGTGGGATTTTATTGTCATGGATGTAGCGGGCCTACGTCATAGGTTTCCGGACAATTGTAAACCACTGTATCTTACAGGAGAACGAACAGGCTGTATTCTAATCTACGTAAATCAATATAGTAAATCAGGGGAATACTATATCCAGACGTGACGCTATGAAAACTTCGTGCGAAATATTCGCCGGTATTCTACGAGATCCCATAATAAGCCAATCACGACAATGTCTGTCTTTTCACTTTGACGTTTAGTTCACGGATATTAACACCTTTGCACGGCACGATCTTTTGATATTTTCTATCGCTTATTAAGATAGCCAGACTGTTCGGCTGGCGTAAAGCCATTGATTTTTACGCACACTGTCTGGAAATGATGTCATAGTTGGATTCTGGTTCCCGATGATGTTTACCATATTAGTCCACATGCTACCGTGTGTAATCACCGTGGGCGTGATTTTGAAATTGTTTCACCAAGCTTGCCACACAATTGGCTAACAAATGTTGTTTGAAATTCGCACGGGATTTGTCACCTTTCGAAAAGAGCACGTGTTTAGCATGTCTAGTTGTGATATCCATCCGCGACCGCTCGGCCGATTCCGTCGAAGTCATCTGAGTGGTCAACCTCAACCTGTAACCATCTCAGTCATCTATATACACGCGGCAAGACTGACCCTGGGATCGTGGCGGGCCCTCGGTGGCCGAGTGGTCTGAGGCGCTTCGCTGGTGACCGCTAGCCTCACACCGCTGAACCGACACGGGTTCCACCCCAGCTGGTCCACGTGTGAAAGTTTGTCAGTTACTTGCCGAATGGCGGTGGTCTCTCCGGGTACTCCGGCTTCCTCCACCAACCAAACTGACTGTCACCATATGAGTGAAACAAACTTGAGTGTGACATTAAGCCAAATTCCCTCCCTCCACTCGCCATTTTCGAATCATGTGATGTCCTACTTGTTCAAAATTACAGATCCACCACACCTCTTGCGTGATACGAAAGTTATTCATACCTATATATTTTGTAAGCCCAGGCAATATCTGTTTCAGAAGTGGTATGAATACCTGTAATTTATCAGATTTCTCGAGTCTGTTCTCCGCCGGATAAAGGCCGAACAGAATCCGGTAAAACACCGGATATCGCTCCGCGATAATGGAGACACACGATTCGCAAGTCATCTTATGGATGGTGAAGTGTACGCAAATGCTGATTGGTGTAGCGAACCGTGATTCGCCGCACGTACATCTTCGCATATCCAAGTCGAACACTGCACGTTTTGCCTTAGCTGAACATAACACATTATCTGATCAGAGTACGAGTTTGGTGATGTCATAGCTCTATAAATATTTCGTGGTTCATATCAGGAGAAGTGCAATGTTTGACCTCTTTAAAATTCATATTTGATTGTCTATTCGAAAGAAATTAACATCAATACAACTCAATCTAGGTAAATCCAGATGGTAAATTAGGGGAATACCATCTAGACGTAACGCTATGAAAACTTCGTGCGAATGTTCACCCATATTCTGCGAGATGCCATAATAAGCCAATCACGACCATTTCTGACTTTTCCCTCTGACACTGATTGTTAACATCTTCGCGCGGCACAATCTTTTGATATTTTCTACCGGCTAACAAAGCCAGGCTTTTCGGTGGGAGTAAACTCTTTGATCTTCACGGATTATGATGCCATATTTGGATGCTGTTTCCCGATAATGTTTATATATTAGTCCACGTGCTACCGTGCGTAATTACTGTGGGCGTGATTTCAACAAGCTAGCCACTTGATTGGCTAACAAATATAGTTTCAGATTCGCATGAGATTTATATAGGGCTGAATTCAGATATAATATTCCGTGATATTATATCTGAGTTTACTGAGATTGCAATACAACTACCGCTTGCCATATTTGGAAATCACAAGGGCATCAATGAAATTCCTCGGTGCACGGTGTTGGCAATCTCCAATCTTGATCGTCACGTGCCTTTACCCGTTTAAACAACTTTCTCTATTCATAAGGTCAAGGTAAATGACGGAACGTTAGTGTAGTATTCAACATGAAATATGAAGATGCCGCACGTGAGGCACACCGCATACTACAGGATGTGTTTTCACACACATAGTCCTCGTTGTATTTCTCCCTTACCAGGAGATAAAATATATGTCGAAATGAATTGATTATTCCCTTGATTCCACCCTTGAAGGATCTCGTCTAATTTGAGTTGTTATTCCTGTCTTTTCGTCTCATCTCCACGGCAACAGCAGTCCTAATGCTGCCTTGCGTCACTCGGAATTATGCGTAATACTGTACCTATGAGGAGTTTCGACATGGATGCCAATGTGGATTCCTCTCAGTGATTGGCGAGTTTGTATAAACAAGATCATCTTCCCCACAGCGCATGCTTCATTTCACAGGCTCATTTATCCCTGCCTCCAATAGCGGAGGTTGACCTTTACTACGTTGCTATGACGTATAGGGGAAAACCCACGGACGCACGGTTCGGTTTGGATCCGGTCGAACGACTCTTCAGTTTGGCACATGAGCGAACTACTTTTCATATGCTCTGTTCAGATAAAACAGGGAAAATAATCTACAGATAATTCTTTTTAACGCTAGGTCAACAGAGGTATTATGCAAACTTGAAAAGTAATCGAAATGTTCGGCAAACTTCTATTTTACTACATATGATGTCACATCCGGCGACGTGCGCGCGGCCCGGAATCCAGTCCAAAAATCTGACTGGTGGCTGAGGTATCATTAGATCCCCAGCGAGGTGGTTGATACTACATTATACTACGAGCCCGTGCCGAGTGCTGTGATATGCTGAACTATGGTGGCCGAGAGGGGCCATCGTCACTTCGCCATCGTACGTCAAAAAACAGAGCGATGGAGCGATAGAGCGATAGAGCGATGGCGATAGAGCGATAGAGCGATGGCGATAGAGCGATAGAGCTATGGCGATAGAGCGATAGAGCGATGGCGATAGAGCGATAGAGCGATAGAGCGATGGCGATAGAGCGATAGAGCGATAGAGCGATGGCGATAGAGCGATAGAGCGATGGCGATTATATAAACCGCCATGTTCAAGTGGTTTAACAGAAATTTTTCTCAAAAATTTATCAGATTTCGAGTTCCAAACAAATTCAAAACAGCGTTTCTGGAATTCATTTATAAGTGGTTCGGGTGGGGTGGGTTTGGAAGAGAGGAAAATAGATGGTTGAGTTTCGGCAACAACAAGCCAAATGACATTTCGTCCTAGTGGAGTCAATCCTATTTTGGACCATATCTTTATGAGTATGACAATATCTTTTAATTCATCTTTGTATTTTTTCAACCTTTTCGGCCAAATTGTTTGTAAACACAAGACCTAATAGCTTAAAGTCACCTTGTGACCAGTCTAAATTCCATTTAGTACGAAACCACTGAGAAAATGTTGGTACTTGGCATAAAACTGCAATTTAAAAACCAGTCATTTTAGATTTATTTCTCACGCTTCTCTACTAATTTTCGGCCCATTTCAAGGCACCCCCTCGTAATTATTGAAGGTGGAGAGACGAAGTAGTCCTTGGTCTCCGCTCTTTGAGACATTCCGTTCTTTGTGCAATGCGGGGGTATAGGGGGAGAGGCAAATCTTAATAAATTAATATCCTATCAACGTTCTCCAACAATTGAATATTAATAAGCGTCAATCCTTCCCCCTCCGTGTCATTAATCAAAGATCTTTTTTTTTTATATATTCATAATGGCATTCCTTGAATCAACTCAGAGTCGCTTTCTTGTACAGAATTTTTCTTAGCATGCATGGCGTTGATATTCATTTTGACCGCCATGAAAATCTTGTATCGACAAATACCGTGAACACAAAGCTAGGAAAAAATGTCGACTTGTCTCGTTTTGGTGTAGTCATGCGCAGTCATCGCTCTATCGCTCTTCGCTCTATCGCTCATCGCTCTATCGCCATCGCTCTATCGCTCTATCGCCATCGCTCTATCGCTCTATCGCCATCGCTCTATCGCTCTATCGCTCTATCGCTCTATCGCTCTATCGCTCTATCGCCATCGCTCTATCGCTCTATCGCCATCGCTCTATCGCTCTATCGCCATCGCTCTATCGCTCTATCGCCATCGCTCTATCGCTCTATCGCCATCGCTCTATCGCTCTATCGCCATCGCTCTATCGCTCTATCACCATCGCTCTATCGCTCTATCGCCATCGCTCTATCGCTCTATCGCCCTATGGCACGATGGCGAAGTGACGATAGCCCCTCTCGGCCACCATACTGAACCCAATCCGCTCAAAACATGCGAACGATGTGGAATGGGCGAGAGTCAATCGCACATTTCCAAAAGAAAAGATGAGATACAGTTTGGAAACATATTTCACTTTAAACATGGTTTCAGAATTTTAACACATATATGTTTAGAACAGTGTTTAATCCGTAAACATGTTAAAGCTGATGTGATTAGTTAACTGTAATAAAACCTAAACATGTTGAATGATGGACATGTTTCCAAACTGCACCACGTTTATGCGTTTACAAATGTGTTGAAATCCTAAACGCACAAGTGTAATATGTGAAGAAATATGACCAGGCTTATATATATATATATTTCCGCATCGGATGATATTGAAAAAGAAAATTGTCGTTTATGTAATTTGCATGATAATAGACGACATATTTTGTTCTGTGTTAAGAATTAGACCATAGTATTATATAAAGCGTAAATTCATTAGCATTTTTGAGGGTGAGAGTGAGGCTGATTAGGCAATCTCAGGTAATCTTCGGTCATGTCCGGTCATCTCCGGCTATCTGCGGCAATGTCCGGTCATCTCCGACAATCCTTGCGAATCCTCGGTCATCTTCGGCAATCTTCCAGTGGGGTTTTTGTATAAACGACAAATTCTGTCGCAAAAATGCGCGCCCAGAATTATCTGCCCCTGATCCGGTGACGTCACAACCTGGCCAAAGGGCACATCCGGGTCAAAGGTCACATCCGGGTAAACAGAATCAAAAGTCATTTCCGGTCACGGGACGGCCCAGCAAGAGTGATCTGCCCCTACATAAGACCCCAGTGACTTCCAATGTTAATCTCCGGGGAATACATGTTGGGGTAGGAGCTTTGGGGTGGCCATTTCTTATGGATTTTACTATGCGGTGTGGCACCTTGCTTTTTTCTGTCTCGCGCTGTAGAACACGATGGGAGGAATTTCGAGGCCATGTGGTGACTTTTACTGAACATTTCAGGCAGGTCTGGGGTGGTTATGTTAGTTCCATTCCGACGTAGTGGGCAATGACTTGTTCAATGTTATTCCCAATGGGGAACCCACTCATGGACATTTGCAGTATGGGGTGTAGCACCTTGCTTTGTCTGTCTCGAGCTGTAGAACACGATTGGAGGGGTCTGGAGGCCATGGGTTGTCTTTCGCTGAAAAGTTATCGTGCGCTTGCGTAGTGAATAGGCAGCTCAGATGTGGACGTTTTGGGGTGGCGCTGGAAAAATATTGGTCCGATTCGGTCGTGTGAGGTTTCAAAGTGAAACATTCGTGGAACAATTGAAACAACTGGATTGGTGTGGAGTGGACGTAAGGCTATGGCGCGCATGCACAGGCAGGGAATTGTGGGAAAGGGCACTGGAATGGACGTTTTGGGGTCGAGATGGGCCAATAGTGATTCGAATGGGCCGTGTGGGGTATCAATGCGAAGCACTTCTCGAGGGCGATCAAGTCATGGGTGTGTGCATGTAAAACTTTCCCCGAAAAGATCGGGAAAAACGGACTTTTACTCCCAAAAGGTGGAAAATCTCTATCATCCAGGTCTGGAGGAGATAATATCGGTTTTCAGCGGATTGTGTCCTGCCGAGAGGGGCAGCCCGTGTGAGGAGGAGGAGGGGTGTGGATGAGGGAGAAGGAGGAGGAGGAGGGAGAAGGAGGAGGATGAGGGAGGAGGAGGATGAGGAGGTTGAAGAGTGGTGTGGAGTGAGGAGTGAGTAAATGAGGCCTGCCCAACGCCCGTCTTAACGCAGTGAAGGCCTAACGCTGGTGAGCAAGTGAGTGAGTGTGATGATGGATGTTTGTGGTGATGTCGGTGATTGCGTTGCTGGGCGCCGTCTTAGCGCAGTGACGTCATAACGCCCTAACGTCTTCTGTACACAGTCTCGTAAACTCTTATTGCCATGATGCAGAACGATCAACACGTTCACAACTTTTCATATAGTTTATTCTCCCCTCCATCACACCTTTCCCACGCTGAGGGAGCCGCGTTGGGTATGTTTACAATTCTCGTAGGCTCTTGTCCTATCAGAATCCACCATTTAATGTTGTGTCTGTCATATTCATTCTTGTCTTATATTTGTATTCTCTGCTGTTCTTGTCTAATCAGAAGCCGCCAATTGGTGTTGCGTCAACCTTCGGGCATGTTCGCTTGTGTCCGTTGGAAGCATCCCTAATCATCTAAACGTCAGCTGTGGACGTCTTTGGAATATGCTTGCTTTTATGAACGTAACACAGTAACGCCCGCCAACGCCTAATTTAACGCTTCAACGCCGTGGTGAATTAACCCGAAAGCTCGGATGGGTCTAGAGATGTCATGGAATTGAAACTAATTCCTTGAAATGCAATGACGCCCGTCAACACAAGTCTCAACGCCTCAGCGCCTTATCTCAAGCCCTTAACGCCCTATCTTAACACCCGTATCAACATCTTAACGCCTTATCTTAACGCCCTATCTTAACGCCTTAACACCCTATCCTTACGCCTCAACGCCGTATCATAAAGCCTTAACGCCTTATCGTAACGCCGACGATGACGTCACTTTCGACGATGACGTCATTTGGGACAGGTTGCGGGATAATCGCTCAGGGAGCGAACATGCTGGCGAAGACGCCACTTATGGTGATGACGCCACATCCGGTGATGACGTCCCTTTCATCAAGGGTCAAGAACCAAGGGTCTGCATCATGGCGATAAGACATTATGGGACTAGGTATAGAAGACGTTAGGACGTCACTGCATTAAGACGGACGCTCAGCAACGCAATCACCACCACTACCACTACCGCCATCACCACAAACATCCACCACCACACTCACTCACTCACTCACTCCTCCTCACTTCTCCTCCCTCCTCCTCCTCCTCCTCCTCATACGGACTGCACCTCTAGGCAGGTCACGATCCGCTGGGAACCGATATTAGCCCCTCTAGACTTGGTTGATCGGAGTTTTCCATTTTTGGGGGGTAAAGTCCGTCTTTTCCGGGAAAAGTTTTATATGCACCCACTCATCGTTTGATCGACCTCGAGGAGTACTTCACAAGAATATCACATACGGCCCATTCGGACCGAAAAACATCCACCTCAGGCCTGCCTATTCACTACGCATGCGCACGATAATTTTTCAGCGAAATTCAACCCATGGACTCGAGACCCCTCCATTCGAGTTCTACAGCTGAAGACAGAAAAAATAAGGTGCCACACCCCAAACCACAAATGTCCGTTAATGTGTTCCCCATTGGGACTAACATTGAACAGGTCATTGTCCACTGCGCCGGAATAGAACAACACATCCACCACAGGCCTGCCTGAAATTTTCAGTAAAAGTCACCCCATGTCCTCGAGACCCCTCCCATCGTGTTCTACAGCGCGAGACAGAAAAAACAAGGTGCCACACCTCATAGTAAAATTCACAAGCAAAAAAAAATGACCACCACAATACTTCTACCCCAAACGTGCATTCCCCAGAGATTTACTTTGAAAGTCACTGGGGTCTTATGTAGTGACAGGTAACTCTTGCTGGGCCGTCACGTGACCAGAAATGACCTTCGAGCTTTTGACCCGAATGTGACCTTTGACCCGACTGTGACGTCACCGTATGCGACATTTGCCCCGGATGTGACGTCACCGGACCAGGAGCGATAACTCTAGGTGCGTTTATAACCTCACCACGAGGGGTCGCTATACGCTTGAAAATGGCCGCTCCACGAACGACGGTCGCTGAAAGTGTGTCTCATAATACATTGAAAAATTCTTTCACGTGGCCCCTTCCGGTTCCATTGGAACATATCCTATTCCTCATAAACGTCAGTCATGAGTCATCTTCATAGCAGTGTCATAAGGGTGCACTCCAGGGATTCTTCCATTCGGCATGGAATATAGTATTGGTCCGTTTTTCGACCACCAATTGTCGTAAAACCTTCAACCCAGATCACTTATATGTATATACTTTCTGAAAGAGCAAGATGAAACTATTAATTTAAGATATAGCAGTGCTATGTTATAGAAAAATTAAACTCGAACATTCTCCTCCAGACTTGCTTCATTTTTCCTAGAAAACCCCTTAAAATGTCGAATCATGATCCCGATCAGCGTGTAGGCGAAGCCAGCCCTCGATCTGCACGTACTCGTTTGCAGCGTTGATAATGCTGAATAGGATGGTATTATAGATATAAGCTATTAAGAAGACAAGAATTAGGATGTAGCAGAACAAGGGCAGTCTATCGTATTATGAAATTAGACCGGGGCCATCACTACGAAACAGTGGAGGGCCACCTAACGTCATGACCTCAGAATAGGAAATGCTTCGCAAGAATGCCTAAAGAGTTCTGGTAGAATGCATAAAGAAATTGCCGAAGATTTTGAAATTGCTAATGAATTACGGTTTATATACTACTGATTGCACGCTTCATTGGAAAATCACTGTATACAATATGTAACGACATATAAGGTAAGTCGCCTGAAGATTTTGGAGAGTTATGATGAATAAATCAAAAGTTATTAAGCAAAAACGGCTTTTTTACCTCTAATTTAGAGAGGTAGTTCTCTCTAACCAGATGAAATTCTCTACCGATACTTGTCCTGTAAAACATTTCCAATCTCAGTAAACTCAGATATAATATCACGTAATATTACATCTGAATTCAGCCCTATATAAATCCCGTGCGAATTTGAAACTACTCAAAGTTAGCCGATCAAGTGGAAATCTTGTTGAAACAATTTCAAAATCACGCCCACAGTAATTACACACGGTGGCACGTGGTCTAATGTATAAACATTATCCTGAAACAGTATCCAAATACGGCATAATTTCCAGACAGTGTGCGTGGAAAACCGTAAAGATCAAAGAGTTTACTCCCGGCCGAAAAATCTGGCTTTCTTAGGGGTAGAAAATATCAAAAGTTTGTGCCGTGCGAAGATGTTAATCTCCGTGAAGTAAACGTCAATCATTGCAGAGAAAAAACGTAGAAATGGTCGTGATTGGCTTATTTTGGCATCTCGTAGAATATCGGCGAACATTTCGCACGAAGTTTTCATAGCGTTACGTCTAGATGGTATTCCCCTGATTTACCATCTTGGTTTACCTAGATTGAAAACGTTTCGTGATTCCTCCATCTCCGTTTTTTCTCAATTTTACCGAAAGGTAATCCGCGAAATCTTAGAGCTACGAACACGAACTTTTTTAATCAGCTGCCTAATTGGGAAAATCGCTAACGAATCTGCGGAGCAAATATTCCGGAAACAAAATTTTATTTTCGTAGAACCAGAGTAGTTCAAGTTTGCGGATATAATCACAGACAAAAAAAAATCAATATGAACGCTGTTCTTTTCTTCCCAGCTTTTGTTTGCTCTTTTTTGTCCTATCTCTCTTAGCATTGTAAAAAAACGTTGTTCTTATTATAGCTGCAAGAATTGTTTTATCAACCAGTTTTAAGTATATAATCTGCAAGGGAGCATGCACCAGAGTACAAGACGTGTTTATACACGTACGCTTCATGAATATTGTGCAATTAATGGATGGAATTCCAGAGAACATTTCAAAGTACGTCATTAAGTATCGCGGTTATTATTCGCTACTATAGTTAATTTAGGCTTCACTAGAAATGGTAGTCGAAGTGCAACCGAAAAGAACTGTCTCCAAATTACAAGCGTCTGGTTCGTCATTCATAATTCAGCCGTCTTCCATTACAGAATATCCGCGTTCATAATCCAAAGACCTATTCCATATTCCATATAACGGTATTAGCACCAAATTCAAAAAGACAATCATAGTATACATCAACATAGGCTTGTTCATAAGAACTACTGAGACTGACTGCTATAAATAAATAACTGTTCCGATTGCAGCGAAAAACGGCTAAGACGAAACGCCTCCTTTTGGTTGCATCTCAGTTGATCGGTTCAGGGGAGGCAACTCCACTACACTGGATCAGGCAAATGCTCCACCAACCACTTTGCTTTTTCCACACGGTAAAGCATACACATAGAAAATGTCTATCTCAATCGCCGCGCTCTCTCGACCTTTCTGTCCATATATCGATCGAACGTGGTCTACCTGCATTGGTTACCGACTAATGTAGGTTTAAGTGGGTATCTCTAGGGACACCGCAGTCAAAAACGCTTCATTTTCGGTCGAAATACATATATTAGCAATTTTCTTGCAAGTAATTCTATAATTGATTATGTTTTTTTTTATCAGGAGAAATAAAAAATAAAATAAACAAATAAAACAATTTTCCAATTATGGAAGCATGTCAAAACATATTTTGTGGAAACATATTTTGTTAGCAATTTTCTTGCAAGTAATTCTAGAATTGATTAAGTTTTTTTTATCAGGAGAAAAAAGAAATTAAATAAATAAACAAATAAAACAATTTTCCAATTATGGAATTATGTTAGAGTGTTTGGACGTTAACGTGTTTAACATAGTATGGGTTAAGAGATTGTGACACACCTGGGCGAATTTTCATACAGCCACTGACATTTGTCGTCTTATTGTGAGAACTATTAACACTACAAGACCTGGGGGGCCAACTATGCCCCCCCCCCCCCTACAAAACTTTCTATCCTATCCCCGGAACGGCGAAAACTTGAGAGCTGACACTAAATTTCCATCTTATCTTACTGTGGTCATTTCAAAACGGGTAAATTCAAACTTGCGGCCATGTGATGTACCGGAAAAGTGACGTTTTCGTCATTTTTCTTCAAAATTTCTGCTTTTCTACGAGAAAAAGTGGGCAAACCCTATTTTGTTTCACATCAGACTATTATTCACTAACTAACCATGCAGTTTTTGCGAAGAAATGAAATAAATTACAAGAATAAAAAAATCTTACCGAAAAATCACCCAAAAATGCTTTTTTGGAAAATGACGTCACTGTGACATCATCACAGCGGCCATCTTAGATTTTTTACCTTTTGCGATAGAGCTTGATCCAAGGGTATATGGTGTTGTAAGTTTCAGCTTCTTAAATGGACCGAAATGCCCCTTCCCCAGGCATGGACAGGTCCCAAAAAGCCCAGGCCATATACGGTTAACATGTCAACATACATGTATATGTTACTCTAAGATTTCATTTATGGGAATATATGAATTGTGGGATAAAAATTAAAATAATCCGATTCAAATACTTGTCTTTTTATTGAATGAGTCTCCACTTTCAAATGTTCATATTTCGAGAAGTTTCAGAATTTCCATTGAATTGTTAAATTTGCCGAGTTAACAGGGTTTTTTTTCAAAATTGGGCCCAGATCTTTATCTATGAAAGTTTATAGGGCTCCAATGGGAAAAATTAGATAAAATGCGATGATCTAACTTCGAACATCTCAGCAACCAGAACAACATTTATAAAACTGAGGTACTCATTTTTCCTTACCTGAAGTTCAGAATAACCATGCGAAATTGCGAACCCCCATGATGAACATTTTTCCAGAAATAAACGGTTTTACTGTGAAACGAGAAATTAATTAACAGAATGATAGAGATGAACAGATTGGGTTCCAGTAATCGATAGTAATAGCCGCTGCAGTGTTTGTGTAAGACAAGTGTGCCAAATTGTGCAATTCATAATACGATTTTGAAGGGTAAATTTAACCTACGTTTATACTTTTTATTATTATTTTTTTTTTTCACCAAAATAATTTCAGCAGGAGAAAGAATTGACATAGTACGAAAGAAATATGCATTAGAAAAAAATCCTCAATTTTGAACCCCAGGTGGGACGCAAGCCCGAAAAAGTACCTAAATTATATATGCGTGTGAACATTTTGATCGCTGTGATTGGTTAATTTCGGGATATTCAAACTTTTTCAAGCAAAAAAATAAATAAATAAAAAATAAATAAATAAAAATAAATAAATAAATAAATAAATAAATAAAATAAAATAACAACATCATAACAGATTACTTCCCTAGGTTATTAGCGTATAGTCCTGTGTCCCTGTGCTGTGGGAATTTCTCATTTGGTTCACCACCTCGTAATATGATCCAATAGGTTATATGGGTAACAGAATGGCTCGAATTTGGTAATGGGCGAAATGAATAATGAGCATTAGTCGAATGGACCAACCGGGTAATGCTTAATGCTGGAAAAGTGGTTGTGCACAGTTTCGTACTGAAAACGAGAGAGAATTTTAAAAAAAAAGACATTGTGCAATTCCTCCAGAACTTACTAGAACATGTTATTTTTTAAGATTGTGTCGATATAAATTTAGCCTACAGTTTGACCAAAAATCAGAATAAAAGAATTTAGAAAAAAAGATCAAGTTTAGTGGAGAAAAGCTGATGAGGTCATGTATATCGAAATACGGTTCCTATTTTGGTGCCAAATTTTATGCTGAGATAGGAGCACGAAATACAATAAAACAAGCTGACGATAGTTATACGATATGCATTTGATTTTCTGGAAGCTAGTGGACTCACTTGACAAAGGCTTAGTAGACATAAACATCTCATTTGCGTAGTGGACACTTCAGCCATCAGGAGATTTTGGTGAAATTTGTCGAAAATCATCCCACCTTTGTGTATTGTTGTTGATGTTGTTGTAGCTGTTGCCGCAATGAAGGTCAGTTACACATTTTTTTGTTCTCAAACTTAGTATGTTTTGACAGGAAAATATCCCTGAGATGGATAAAATTATTTTGATATATGAAATATGAATAGCTTCTATGTTTAAAGCAGTCTCTGACATTAAGTCTCAAAGAAATTATAGTACGCAGCGCCCTTAATACCCAAGATACGGCGATCGAGGAAGCCGGACATAATGACTTACAGCAGGCTTACACCCAAATGCGCCCATTCAAGGAAACGAACAGGGCGATCTACGAACAGAATAAGTTGTTGCCGCTTCAAATGAAGGGCGACCACACGCATCATAAGAACCAAGTTGGAAAAGGATATGGGTTACTGCCGATAGAGGCTCTGAAAAATACGATAAAAATGCGAAAATTACAAGCGTCTGGTCCGGCATTCTTAATTCAGCCGTCGTCCATTAAAGCATATTCGCGTCCATAATCCAAAGACCTATTCCATATTCCATATAACAGTGTTAGCACCAAATTCAAGAAGACAATCATATTATACATAAACATAGGCTTGTTTCCTGCAAGAGAGAAGCGGTCAACAGTTTTCAATGGTGCCGGCAAGACATCATGATGTTCCAAAAATATCAAATCCGTATCGCTGATCAGTATTCTTAATCCATAAGATTCGTTGTAAAGTCGTCGTCTAAAGGATGATGTATCTCAGTCACACTTTGATTGTGACTGTTCATATGAGTACCATGAGGATCTTGAAGTACATGGGTGCATACGGCCCCTAGCCCCGGGTTATTCAAAAACAAACAAAACAAATCACATATTCAAGGACATGTTGCCCCTACAGTATCTTGGACTGTCCGAAGACGCTTAGGATTGGACCAGAGTGAACGGAGCACCGATGATACGTCTAACTGATAAGACTGGCCGACGTTTAGTGCAACACAAGGGGAGTTTATCAAATGACGCTTTCTGAATAGACAAGAGAGAATACCACCACGATGCGCCAGCTACACGGACAAAAGCTTGGATACGGGAATTGTAAACGCACCCAGTGCGGCTCCCCGAACTTGGGTGTGACGAGCTGCAGGAGTTAATACAATATAGGCAATTCTGGCGTTACTGCGTGAGTGAATAAGTGAGTGAATAAGTGAGTGAGCAAGTGAGTGTCAGAGAGAAAGGAATTGGGCGAGAGTGTTCGTGGAAGACTGGACGATGATGGAAGATTCCAGAACGATGATAGAAGACTGGACGATGATGGAAGAGTGGAGAATGAAAAAGAGTGGAGGATGGTCGAGGATTGATATAGTAGGCCGGCCAAGTACCTCAAAAACGCGTTTAAAAACTTTCCATGGCATTTTTTGTTACAAATGGGTACCCATGCTAAATTAGGTCTTCGAGTAGTAGGGATCAGGGTAGGAGGGGATACCACCCTGATTTTGGTCAATTAAGGTCATTTTGAGGTCCCTTTTGGGGTCAAATAATGTCAAAAATGGATAAAACTCAGTTATAAATTAATATCTATCGTACTGTGCGTATCCATGCAAGCTGAATTAGTTGTATGTAGTGTAGAGTTTAAGGTAGTCATAGATAACACATTAATTATTATAACTAAGGTCATTTTAGGGTCATTTTTGGGTCAAATAAGGTCAAAATTAGGGAAAATCGGTTATAACTTAATATGCACAGTAGTATTTGTTACCAATGAGAGTAGTATCCAAGCTAAATTAGTTGTATGTAGTGTAGAGTTTAAGGTAGTCACAGATAACACGTTAGTTACTAGTATTAGGGTCATTTTTTGATCAAATGAGGTCAAAAATTGGTGAAAATCGGTTATAAATTAATATGCGCAGTACTAATTGTTACGAATGGGTATCCAAGCTGAATTAGTTGAATGTAGTGTACGGTTGGAGGTATCCATAGATAACACGTTAATTATTTGAATTGTGGTCATTTTAGGGTCACTTTTGGGTCAAACGCGATCAACAATGTGCAAAAATCGTTTATAAATGAATATCCACAGTTTTAACTGTTACGAATGAGTATCCAAACTCAATTAGTTGTATGTAGCGTAAGGTTTAAATTTGTCATAGATAACACGTTTTTTATTCAAATTAAGGTCATTTTAGGGTAACGTTTTGGTAAATGAGGTCAAAATGAGTACAAATCGGTTATAAATTAATATCCATATTACTAATTATTACGAATGGGTACACAGGCGGAATATCTTGATTTTTGGCATATGGAAATAGATTCAAAATGGGCATAAGATGTTAGGCTATGCATAGAGATGTCTCGGTTTGATAAATTTCTACAATGATCGAAGATTAGTGCCTTGAACTATACGAGCAACATGAAAAAGTATGATTTTCAGATGACCCAATATGACCGCCATTTCTAATTATACTATCAAATCTTGATCTGAGGGATATGCAAGTAGATTCAAAATGAGCATACGAGGATCGGTTATGCTTAGAGATCCCTCAGTTTTGATAAATTTGCATAATGAGGTAAGAATATTGCCTTGAACTATACGAGCAACAAGCAAAAGTGTGAGCTCAGATGACCTCATATGGCCGCCATTTTGAATTTGACCTTCAAATCTTGATTTTTGGCGTATGTAAATAGATTCAAAATGGGCATAGGATGTTGGGCTATGCTCAGAGATCCCTCAGTTTTGATAAATTTGCATCATGAGCTAAGAATACAGCCTTGAACAATACGAGCAAGAAGCGAAAGTGTGATTTTCAGATGACCTCATATGGCTGCTATTTTGAATTTATCCACCAAATCTTGATTTTTGGCATATGGAAATAGATTCAAAATGGGTATAAGATGTTAGGCTATGCATAGAGATATCTCGGTTTTGATAAATTTGCACAATGAGCGAAGAATAGTGCCTTGAACTATACGAGCAACATGAAAAATTATGATTTTCAGATGACCCCATCTGGCCGCCATTTTGAATTTTACCATTAAATCTTGATCTTAGGGATACGTAAGTAGATTCAAACTGGGTATAAGATGTTGGGCTATGCTCAGAGATCTCTCAGTTTTGATAAATTTGCATCATGAACTAAGAATACAGTCTTGAACTATACGAGCAAGAAGCAAAAGTGTGATTTTCAGATGACCTCATTTGGCTGCTATTTTGAATTTAACACCAAATCTTGATTTTTGGCATATGGAAATAGGTTCAAAATGGGCATAAGTTGTTAGGCTATGCATAGAGATATGTCGGTTTTGATAAATTTTCACAATGAGCGAAGAATAGTGCCTTGAACTATACGAGCAACATGAAAATGTATTATTTTCAGGTGACCCCATATGGCCGCCATTTTGAAGTTTACCATCAAATCTTGATCTTAGGGATCCGTAAGTAGATTCTAAATGAGTATAGGATGTTGGGCTATGCTTAGAGATCCCTCAGTTTTGATAAATTTGCATAATGAGCTAAGAATAATACCTTGAACTATCCGAGCAACGAACAAAAGTGTGATTTTCAGATGACCCCACATGGCCGCCATCAAATCTTGGATTTTGGCATATGTAGATAGATTCAAAATGGGCATAAGATGTTAGGCTATGCATAGAGATCCTTTGGTTTGGATAAATTTGCTCATTGAGGTAAGAATAATGGCTCGAACTACACGAACAACAGGAAAAAGCGTGATCTTCAGATGACCCCATGTGGTCGCTATTTTGAATTTGACCATCAAATCTTGATCTTTGGGATATGCAAATATATTCACTATACATACCTTAACATTTACCCCCATAGAACTGCTTCAAATTTGATACCCATTTCTTATACAAGGAGTTTCATACAAAACTGTTTTAAGTTGTTTTAAGGCCCATCTGTTAGTCATCTTTGGATCTTGTTTGACCTCGAAATGACCTCAGAATGACATCAAATTGCCAAATTTGGCTTGGTATCCACCCCGACCTTGAAACGTACTGCATACAAATGTACTTAACTAGCAGCACAATAAATATGAAATAAAGCAATTTTCCGCATTTTTGACCTCATTTGACCCGTAAAGTGACCCTAAAATGACCTCAATTCCAATAATTAACGAGCCAGCCATACCTGTGTTAAAACCCTACAGTATATAAAACCAATTAGTGTGTATACGGGTCATCAAAATGAAAATTAATTTAAGAATGACTTTTACCAATTTTGACCTTATTTGAACCCAAATGTGACCCCAAAATGACCTTTAATGCCACAAATCCAGGTGGTATCCCCTCCTACCTTGAACCCAACCATACAAAGAACTAATTTAGCATGGGTACCCATTTGTAACAAACAATGCCATCAAAAGTTACATTTCGTGTCCTTGGCCGGCCTACTAATAGGGGAAGCGTAGAAAATGGTGAGTGGAGTTAGTGACAGTGGAAGATGGAGGAGTGGAGATTGATAGAATAGTGATAGTGAAAGCGTGGAGGGGATCGGTGCTTCCTTTGGTAGTTGCGGCGTCACTGCGAAAAGCCGTGTTAACGGCGTTAAAGACCATTGGCGGCGTTGAGGGGCTTTAACAGCGTGCAGAAGTTAGCAAGAAGTTCGACGTTACCATTCAGGGTTACATGTATCATAGGGTTACATGACTCAGTAGGGTTACATGAATCATCCAGGGTTACATGAACCATAGGTTACATGACCCATTAGGGTTACATGAACCATAGGTTACATGACACGTTAGGGTTACATGAACCTTTAGGGTTACATGAACCATAGGTTACATGACCCATTAGGGTTACATGACCCATTAGGGTTACATGAACCATAGGTTACATGCCCCGTTAGGGTTACATGAACCTTTAGGGTTACATGCATCATACAGGGTTACATGAACCATTAGGGTTACATGAACCATTAGGGTTACATGCCCCATTAGGATTACATGAACCATCCAGGGTTACATGCCCCGTTAGGGTTACATGAACTATCCAGGGTTACATGACCCATTAGGGTTACATGAACCATCCAGGGTTACATGACCCATTAGGGTTCATGAATCATACAGGGTTACATGAACCATAGGTTACATGCCCCATTAGGATTACATGAACCATCCAGGGTTACATGAACCATCCAGGGTTACATGAACCATTAGGGTTACATGAATCATACAGGGTTACATGAACCATTAGGGTTACATGAACCATTACGATTACATGAGCCGTCCAGGGTTACATGAACCATCCAGGGTTACATGAACCATCCAGGGTTACATGACCCATTAGGGTTACATGAATCATACAGGGTTACATGAACCATTAGGGTTACATGAACCATTACGATTACATGAGCCGTCCAGGGTTACATGAATCATTAGGGTTACATGAATCATACGGGGATACATGAACCATAGGTTACATGACCCATTAGGGTTACATGAACCATAGGTTACATGACACGTTAGGGTTACATGCACCATTAGAGTTACATGAACCATTAGGATTACATGAACAATCACGGTTACATGAACCATTAGGGTTACATGAACAATTAGGATTACATGAATCATCCAGCATTACATGAATCATAGGCTACATGACACACCAGAGGTTACATGACGCGTTAGGGTTACATGAACCATAAGGGTTACATGAACCATTAGGGTTACATGAACCATTAGGGTTACATGAACCGTACAGGGTTACATGAACCATAGGTTACATGAACCATTAGGGTTACATGAACCGTACAGGGTTACATGAACCATAGGTTACATGAACCATTAGGGTTACATGAACCATTAGGCTTACATGAACCATCCAGGGTTACATGAACCCTAGCTTACATGAACCATTACGATTACATGAACCATCCAGGGTTACATGACCCATTAGGGTTACATGAATCATACAGGGTTACATGACCCATTAGGATTACATGAACCATTAGGGTTACATGACCCATTAGGATTAAATGAACCATCCAGGGTTACATGACCCATTAGGGTCACATGAACCATCCAGGGTTACATGACCCGTTAGGGTTACATGAACCATCCAGGGTTACATGATCCATTAGGGGTACATGAACCATCCAGGGTTACATGACCCATTAGGGTTACATGAATCATACAGGGTTACATGAACCATTAAGTGTTCGTGGAAGACTGGACGATGATGGAAGGTTCCAGGACGATGATAGAAGACTGGACGATGATGGAAGAGTGGAGAATGAAAAAGAGTGGAGGATGATCGAGGATTGATAGGGGAAGCGTAGAAAATGGTGAGTGGAGTTAGTGACAGTGGAAGATGGAGGAGTGGAGATTGATAGAATAGTGATAGAGAAAGCGTGGAGGGGAACGGTGCCTCCTTTGGTAGTTGCGGCGTCACTGCGAAAAGACGGGCGTGTTAACGGCGTTAAAGAGCATTGGCGGCGTTGTTGGGCTTTAGCAGCGTGCAGAAGTTAGCAAGAAGTTCGACGTTACAAATTCAGGGTTACATGTATCATAGGGTTACATGACCCAGTAGGGTTACATGAATCATCCAGGGTTACATGAACCATAGGTTACATGACCCATTAGGGTTACATGAACCATAGGTTACATGACCCATTAGGGTTACATGACCCATTAGGGTTACATGAACCATAGGTTACATGACCCGTTAGGGTTATATGAACCTTTAGGGTTACATGAATCATACAGGGTTACATGAACCATTAGGGTTACATGCCCCATTAGGATTACATGAACCATCCAGGGTTACATGACCCATTAGGGTCACATGAACCATCCAGGGTTACATGACCCGTTAGGGTTACATGAACCATCCAGGGTTACATGACCCATTAGGGTTACATGAACCATCCAGGGTTACATGACCCATTAGGGTTACATGAACCATCCAGGGTTACATGATCCATTAGGGTTACATGAACCATAGGTTACATGACCCATTAGGGTTACATGAATCATACAGGGTTACATGAACCATTAAGTGTTCGTGGAAGACTGGACGATGATGGAAGGTTCCAGGACGATGATAGAAGACTGGACGATGATGGAAGAGTGGAGAATGAAAAAGAATGGAGGATGGTCGAGGATTGATAGGGGAAGCGTAGAAAATGGTGAGTGGAGTTAGTGACAGTGGAAGATGGAGGAGTGGACATTGATAGAATAGTGATAGTGAAAGCGTGGAGGGGAACGGTGCTTCCTTTGGTAGTTGCGGCGTCACTGCGAAAAGACGGGCGTGTTAACGGCGTTAAAGAGCATTGGCGGCGTTGATGGGCTTTAGCAGCGTGCAGAAGTTAGCAAGAAGTTCGACGTTACAAATTCAGGGTTACATGTATTATAGGGTTACATGACCCAGTAGGGTTACATGAATCATCCAGGGTTACATGAACCATAGGTTACATGACCCATTAGGGTTACATGAACCATAGGTTACATGACACGTTAGGGTTACATGAACCATTAGGATTACATGAACAATTACGGTTACATGAACCATTAGGGTTACATGAACAATTAGGATTACATGAACCATCCAGGATTACATGAATCATAGGTTACATGACACACCAGAGGTTACATGACGCGTTAGCGTTACATGAACCATAAGGGTTACATGAACCATTAGGGTTACATGAACCATTAGGGTTACATGAACCGTACAGGGTTACATGAACCAAAGGTTACATGAACCATTAGGGCTGCATGAACCGTACAGGGTTACATGAACCATAGGTTACATGAATCATAGGTTACATGAACCATTAGGGTTACATGAACCATTAGGGTTACATGAACCAACCAGGGTTACATGAACCATTACGATTACATGAACCATCCAGGGTAACATGACCCATTAGGGTTATATGAATCATACAGGGTTACATGACCCATTAGGATTACATGAACCATTAGGGTTACATGACCCATTAGGATCACATGAACCATCCAGGGTTACATGACCCATTAGGGTCACATGCACCATCCAGGGTTACATGACCCATTAGGGTTACATGAACCATCCAGGGTTACATGACCCATTAGGGTTACATGAACCATCCAGGGTTACATGACCCATTAGGGTTACATGAACCATCCAGGGTTACATGATCCATTAGGGTTACATGAACCATCCAGGGTTACATGAACCATTAGGGTTACATGAATCATACAGGGTTACATGAACCATTAGGGTTACATGAACCATTAGGGTTACATGAACAATCCAGGGCTACATGAACCATAGGTTACATGAACCATTAGGGTTACATGAACCATTAGGGTTACATAACCATTAGGGTTACATGAACCATCCAAGGTTACATGCCCCATTAGGGTTACATGAACCATCCAGGGTTACATGACCCATTAGGTTTACATGAACCATCCAGGGTTACATGACCAATTAGGGTTACATGAACCATTAGGGTTACATGAATCATACAGGGTTACATGAACCATTAGGGTTACATGACCCGATAGGGTTACATGAATCATACAGGGTTACATGAACCATTAGGGTTACATGACCCGATAGGGTTACATGACCCATTAGGGTTACATGAATCATACAGGATTATATGAACCATAGGTTACATGATCCATTAGGGTTACATGAATCATTAGGGTTACATGAACCATAGGTTACATGAACCATTAGGGTTACAAGAACCATCAGGGTTACATGAACCATTAGGATTACATAAACCATCCAGGGTTACATGCCCCATTAGGGTTACATGAATCATACAGGGTTACATGAACCATTAGGGTTACATGAACCATCCAGGGTTACATGAACCATAGGTTACATGATCCATTAGGGTTACATGAATCATTAGGGTTACATGCACCATAGGTTACATGAACCATCCAGGGTTACATGAACCATAGGTTACATGAACCATTAGGGTTACAGGAACCATTAGGGTTACATGACCCATTAGGATTACATAAACCATCCAGGGTTACATGACCCATTAGGGTTACATGAATCATTAGGGTTACATGAACCATAGGTTATATGAACCATTAGGGTTACAGGAACCATCAGGGTTACATGAACCATTAGGGTCACATGACCCATTAGGGTTGCATGAACCATAGGTTACATGACCCATTAGGGCTACATGAATCATTAGGGTAACATGAACCATAGGTTACATGAACCATTAGGGTTACATGAACCATAGGTTACATGACCCTTTAGGGTTACATGAAACATACAGAGTTACATGACCCATCAGGATTACATGAACCATCCAGGGTTCCATGAAATATTAGGGTTACATGAACCATTAGGTTTACATGAACCATAGGTTACATGACCCATTAGGGTTACATGAATCATTAGGGTTCATGAACCATAGGTTACATGAACCATCCAGGGTTACATGACCCATTAGGGTTACATGAATCATAAAGGATTACACGAACCATAGGTTACATGACCCATTAGGATTACATAAACCATCCAGGGTTACATGAACCATAGGTTACTTGACCCATTAGGGTTACATGAATCATTAGGGTTACATGAACCATAGGTTACATGAACCATTAGGGTTACAGGAACCATCAGGGTTACATGAACCATTAGGGTTACATGATCCATTAGGGTTGCATGAACCATAGGTTACATGACCCGTTAGGGTTACATGAACCATTAGTGTTACATGAACCATAGGTTACATGAACCATTAGGGTTACATGAACCATAGGTTACATGACCCATAAGGGCTACATGAATCATTAGGGTTACATGAACCATAGGTTACATGAACCTTTAGGGTTACATGAACCATAGGTTACATGACCCATTAGGGTTACATGAATCATAGGTTACATGACCCGTTAGGGTTACATGAACCATTAGGGTTACATGAACCATAGATTACATGACCCATTAGGGTTACATGAATCATACAGGGTTACATGACCCATCAGGATTACATGACCCTTCCAGGGTTCCATGAACTATTAGGGTTACATGAAACATCAAAGGTTACATGAACCATTAGGGTTACATGACCCATTAGGGTTACATGAATCATAGGTTACATGACCCGTTAGGGTTACCTGAACCATCAGGGTTACATGAACCATAGGTTACATGACCCATTAGGGTTACATGAATCATTAGGGTTCATGAACCATAGGTTACATGAACCATCCAGGGTTACATGACCCATTAGGGTTACATGAACCATTAGGGTTACAGGAAGCATCAGGGTTACATCAACCATTAGTGTTACATGACCCATTAGGGTTACATGAACCATATGTTACATGACCCGTTAGGGTTACATGAACCATTAGGGTTACATGAACCATAGGTTACATGAACCATTAGGGTTACATGAACCATAGGTTACATAACCCATAGGGGCTACATGAATCATTAGGGTTACATGAACCATAGGTTACATGAACCATTAGGGTTACATGAACCATAGGTTACATGACCCATTAGGGTTACATGAATCATACAGGGTTACATGACCCATCAGCATTACATGAACCATCCAGGGTTCCATGAACTATTAGGGTTACATGAAACATCAAGGGTTACATGAACCATTAGGGTTACATGACCCATTAGGGTTACATGAATCATAGGTTACATGACCCGTTAGGGTTACATGAACCATTAGGGTTACATGAACCATAGGTTACATGACCCATTAGGGTTACATGAATCATTAGTGTTCATGAACCATAGGTTACATGACCCGTTAGGGTTACATGAACCATTAGGGTTACATGAACCATAGGTTACATGACCCATTAGGGTTACATGAATCATTAGGGTTACATGAACCATAGGTTACATGACCCATTAGGGTTACATGAATCATACAGGGTTACATGAACCATCAGGATTACATGAACCATCCAGGGTTACATGAACTATCAGGGTTACATGAAACATCAAGGGTTACATGAACCATTAGTGTTGCATGAACCATCGAGGGTTACATGAACCATTAGGGTTACATGAACCAATTGGAACTGCTAAGGATTACAACAGCAGTACTTCCCATTTCAAGCAGACAAAACCGAATCTTCAAAGGGATTTTAAGGTTCATGGACAATTTTCGCCATATTACCAATTCTTACCAGGTGTCACCAGAAGA
>JAVTVY010010591.1:0-43257 GCA_036873755.1 Hanleya hanleyi | reverse complement strand
AAAACTGTCCCGGAAATGTGCAACTGTGAATAAACAAAAAGTATAAAATCAAAGACACTTGTTGCCTTTTATTTAATAATGTCTTTGAAATGAACAATCCCTTCAGCGATACTTCCCGTGAACGTCCATTTATTTGAATTATGGTAGTAATAAAGCAAATGCCCGTGGATGCCGCCTCCGGAAGTAACTCTTGCGTCCTTCGTGGCTCGAAAGTCAAGCTGTGTGTAGACCAATAGAGCAGACAAAAAAGCTGATCACTTTACTATTATTATGGCTAGACAATAAATTGACAGCTTGGCAATATTGTTTACTAATCAAGCAGGATTCTTACCTATATGCTCACCGGAAATTAGTTTCTTCCACGTATAGTCCTGCTGGATAGGCATATGGGACTTTCTTGCACAATCATATGTTTATTGGTTAGAATCTTACAACAAAACATAAACATAACGAAGAAATATGTGGATATGCGAATAATATTATCCGGAGAAAAGGCGGTCATTCCTCTAGTTTCAATATGTCCATGGAGCAAACAAACCTGCAATGTAGAATAAAAGTGCGTTAAGTTGACCATAATAAATAAAACACAGATAATCAAATATTTGGATCTGTTTCGATAAAGTCTCAAATAAAAGATTGGTTGTCAAAAAATACATCTGTCTCAGCGCATTGCCGAGAAATTCCCTTCAATCTAAAACATTAAAAATGCTTGAATGAAGACTCAATGGAAATTCACACCTCCACTTTCTCTCAAGTAGCGATGTTCAAATATCAGGGTCACCAAATATTCTCCCGTGACAATTCTTTTTCATGGCACCCATCAAAGTATAGCTCTAGAAACTTTCTGGATAATTTTAATGTATTCGACTTGTGAATTGAAGGATCGTGAATATAGCGTTTTCCTCTCTGATCTGGTATATCGCCATGAACGTTTCGACAGACACGTGTTCTACACCGGTCTTTATTTTCCCGCCATGCGGGAGCAGTCCTGTGTCGACTTTTCTATGCTGGGGATAAACCGCAGTCGAAATGGAAGGCCACGTGCGTGTACGCGTGTGCTCCTTGACCGTACACAAGCTGGGGTTTTTTTCCAGACAGACCCGTAGAATAAATTGCGATATTTCTAAAATATTAAAGCTAAACGCGCGTGTTGATTTTCCCTATGGACTGCAATACAGTACACAGGCCAAATAACATATTAGAAACCTTTCCATTTTTTGGTTTATTTAACGTGAAACAGGGTCGATTTGCCGAGAATTTTCGGCGATATACCGACATTAGTTTTTTTTTTATCAATTTCCTTGAAAACGCATTCATAAAATAAAATATTTAAATACATTTTTTATCTCGAGTATTATAGGATCATGAAAATATAAATATCATTTCTGTCTCTTCAGCTCTTTTCATGTTATATTTATTGGGAAAAGTGTAACACGATTTGCCAGTGAGGTATTAAAACGTGCTCTGAAGTGGGCGAATTTCAGTGGAATTCCCCGCAAATCGTGTTACACGTTTTCCGGTAAACATTACAAGAAAACCGCTGAAGATACAAAAATCATATAATAGTTTCATGGTCCCATAATACTCGCGATGAAAAATATTTATTTAGATTTCTATTGCATCCATGCGTTTTCAAGGAAAGGGATCAAAACCTAATGTCGGCATTATCGCGAAAATTTCCAGGCGAATCAACACCATTTTTCCACGGTAGACTTCCGTATCGCCCTGAATAACAAGGAAATATTTATCAACCTAAATATTTTTGAAACGGGTATTTCTTTAAGTTAAATAATAACTGAACATAATTCAGATCAGTAAGATATCGGCAGAGTTATCCGTTGATTACCTTTTCCGGCCTATTTGCGTACGTGACACTTCCATTATCACAGCTAGATGGTTGTCATTTTCATAGAAAATTTTTGCACACAAACAGCGACTTCTCGTAATCAAACCTTTAAAACAAACGCGGAAGGCGATTAAAGTGTAATTTATTTCCCCGTGTTAAACCCGTTTTCACATTCGCTGATAACGCTATATTTTGTTACACATGTGCGCAGTTGAGAGCTAAGGCGCGGCCTGTTCACCCAGTGTGTATTTATGCGCAGCTTAACACGTGCGATCGTCTTTTGTCAGTGTCTTCCAAACGACGGCGTTTTCTTCCGAACGACAGCGGTACCTTCGGCCGTCTCCGGTGATGGTTTTTTTGATCGTTTGCTACACAAAAAAAACGATGGTGCAAACGATGGGTGTAGTAGCTGAGCGTTTTTTCCCATCGTTTAAAACGTCTCAACAGCAAACGCTGGTTGGATACCGTCCCTTATTTCGACCCCTGGTTGGGTACATACTTTTTTTTATTTAGAAAAACTCAGTAACATTTTCCATTCTTTCAGGTTTTGTACACATTTGAAGCTTCCAGTTTTCAAGGTGATACATCCTGTTTTCAAGGTGATACATCCTGTTACATCCTGTTTTCAATTGTCCTTGAAGCTATACAGATCAACTTTCTGAATTTTCTTACTTTAATAGGAATATGTCCTGTCAACAAATATATCTTTCAAATTCGACAGCAAACGACAGTACAACTTTGAGCTACAACTTGACAATTGAATACTCAATGAACAGGAATTTCCGTTTTCAAGGTCTTCAGCACAATTTTCTATTTTTCAAGGCCTTGAATTCGAAATTATCATTTCCAATGCTTTTCAATGTCTTCAAGGTATAGTGTACAAACCCTGTTAATGATGTACACAAGTACTTTTATTGAATGTTTATGCCATGTTTACATGAACAGTACAAAGCACTGAGAACCACTTGCCTTGGATGTACTCATGAAGCCTACTATAAATGTACTGAAATAGGGTTTTGGTTAAGGAACAAGCATGCTGGCAATAAGAAACTGGTGACAAAAAGATATTCCATGTGATTCTGTTCGCCGAACACATGCATGTGTGAGTTCAGCAGTATGCCAGGACCTGAGAGGTGTATCTTGAATAAATTCATTAGGCTATGGTTTTATCATTCTCGATAAACATGCCTGGTGGTGAAAAAACACCAAAACAATTTGATGGACCAACTTTGAACTAGTGACTTGTCAATGAGGAAGATTTTCATTATGCTTTATTTTCCCCAGGTTCCCAAACATGGTCATTCCTGTGATATACATGTAGTAGTAATGAGAAAACACACAGATGGATGTACACACATGATGACAATACCCCAAAGCCAAATTTTGCAGTACGATACGTAATCCATAACAGAGGAATATCTGGTATAAGTTCACTGGGCTTTTGGCCTTCTGATTCTTCAGATATGGTGATAACAAATAAATTGTGACTAACTGACATAGTTTGACCTGGGGACCCAAAGAAAAAGGGTCAATCTCACTGATTCTCCATAGGTTTCTGTTCTGTGACCACCATATACATGTATGTGAGATGTAAGTTTGATGTTCCTAGGCTAAGTTTGATGTTCCTAGGCTAAGTTTGATGTTCCTAGGCTATGTTTGGTGTTCCTAGGCTAAGTTTGGTGTTGTTTGGCATAGTTATTCTGGAGATATGGTGTTAATGAGAAAATGGACAGAGGTAGGCCTCCCTATGGACAGACAAAGAACGGCGGACAGACGGACATGATGTTAACAATACCACATGGCCAATTTTGGCCGAGGGGTATTTCATTTGAAGTAACACAGAGAAAAGTCGACCAACAGGCACGTGGATATGGTGTGCGGTTGAAAGACAAGCTACTGTACATGTAACTTCTCATTGTCAAATTGTCATGCACATACACTATAAAAAAAAGAGAAAGGAAAAAAATGTCATGATTAAGTATAAGGGTTGGTTCAACAAATCATTGACAGACAGAAATTGAGGACCTTGTAATTGCAGGAGTGAAGGATGACAAATTGAGAGGTCTTCCAACTGTCTACCAGGGACGCTGAAAACTACCATATGCTACAAGGAGCTTTACAGCAATTTATACCAGCGGAAAAATGCAGTAATTTCACAAAGGAAATCTGTCGATTGCAAACAGAATTGGGAAATTGTCAACGCGGACGGGGATTGACTTAGCTATTAAGAGTCCTGATCAGGCCAGTCAGGGTGCAAATTAAATTTGCATTTCGATATACATGTAACCTTTCACAAGAAGCTGGGTTCTGATATAACCTTTCACAAGAAGCTGGGTTCTGATATAACCTTTCACAAGAAGCTGGGTTCAGTAAATATCCCAAAGCCACTTGACCCAGGGAACAGTGTACAGCAGCTGTCAGCTTGGCTGCGATGAAACTGCCTGCTTGCTGCAATAGTCACATTCCTACACATGTGGAAAGTACAGCTGAAAAAGCAAGCTGTACAACTTTGAATGTTAATGTGGGGATACGGTGCACATCTCTTATACTATTTCAAAAAAACTTGACTGGTCAATATTATAGATAATTTTTTTCATTGGCAATTTTTTTCCTTCATGCAATTTTGCAACAAATGAGCAACTTCAGACAACACAAACTGCTTGCAAATATATATATATATATAATGATAGCAGAAGGAATATATACTCTTGGTGATAATTCACAGTGTCCCTACCAAATAAACACAATAATATGTTGGTCATTTCAGATAATCAAAACAATGACTGTATGTCAGAATATTTGCCATGTAGCTGACAGTACGTAACAAATGTACATTGTTCAGTAATTTTCCATGTCATTAAGGTAATGCCAATGTTGTTACTTAATGGTCTTAATTGTATTCATGTATTGCCTATACACTGTTAATAATGATATCTAGTTTATTGCCCAATGGCAGAGTGATTCTGCCTTCATGTATGTATGTACATATCAATTGCTTGCCTAAATGTACATTGTTAACTGATTGCTCACAATTTACATTGTCAAGTGATTGCCTATAATGAATTGATTACTTTATCTAACTAGTGATTGTATGTATTACCCATTGATGGCCAACATATACCTTATCTGCCTACATTTTTGGATGTTTGTGTTTATCCCAGTTCCACCATCTTTAAACAGAATCAAATACTGTACCTCACATACCATCATGATTTATTCAATGAATAAACTATGTCTACAATGTAGGTCTTCACTGATTGCTTTCATTATCGAGCGATTGCCTACATTGTTAATTGATCACACACCTACATTATCTAGTGTTGGACTTCATTCATTAAGTGTTTACTCACTCAGCAAGTGATGGTTTTCAGGTAATACCAATTGGCACACATGTGAATTATCAAGTGATTGCCGATATTGTGAATTGACTGCCTACATTATCAAGTGATTGCCGATATTGTGAATTGACTGCCTACATTATCAAGTGATTGCCGATATTGTGAATTGACTGCCTACATTATCAAGTGATTGCCAATATTGTGAATTGACTGCCTACATTATCAAGTGATTGCCAATATTGTGAATTGCCTGCCGACATTATCAAGTGATTGCCGATATTGTTAATTGACTGCCTACATTATCAAGTGATTGCCAATATTGTGAATTGACTGCCTACATTATCAAGTGATTGCCAATATTGTGAATTGACTGCCTACATTATCAAGTGATTGCCGATATTGTGAATTGACTGCCTACATTATCAAGTGACTGCCAATATTGTGAATTGACTGCCTACATTATCAAGTGATTGCCGATATTGTGAATTGACTGCCTACATTATCAAGTGATTGCCGATATTGTTAATTGACTGCCTACATTATCAAGTGATTGCCAATACTGTGAATTGACTGCCTACATTATCAGGTGATTGCCGATATTGTGAATTGACTGCCTACGTTATCAAGTGATTGCCGATATTGTGAATTGACTGCCGACATTATCAAGTGATTGCTGATATTGTTAATTGACTGCCTACATTATCAAGTGATTGCAAATATTGTGAATTGACTGCCTACATTATCAAGTGATTGCCAATATTGTGAATTGACTGCCGACATTATCAAGTGATTGCCGATATTGTGAACTGACTGCCTACATTATCAAGTGATTGCCAATATTGTGAATTGACTGCCGACATTATCAAGTGATTGCCGATATTGTTAATTGATTGCCTACATTGTCAAGTGACTGCCTACATTGTTAATTGGTGGACTGACTAAATTGTTAATTGATTGCACTACATTATTAAGTGATTGCCTACATTGTTAATTGGTGGACTACAGTGTCGAGTGATTGCCCAAATGGTAATTGTTTGCCTACATTATAAGAGTATATAAATTGCTTAAATGGTGATTGATTGCTATATCAATTGATTGTCTACCTTTACTAAACTGATACAAGGTGATTGCCTGTATTATTAATTAGTTGTACAGGTATTACTGATCATTAACTTCCTCATAAATGAATACATCGCATACATTTTCCTTGCTTGCCTACATACTATATTGTGTATGATCTATAATTGCTAATTGCCATCACATAATTATCTTCATTGTCTCTAATCTATGTTAATGCCTATTACAAGATCTAGTTATAGAGGCTCCATGGTTAAACTTAGGGTGTGAATGTTGGGGAATTTCAAGAAGAATTTCCCAAATATTTGAAGAATATGGAACTCTTGCTCCAGCACTGCAGCAGATTGGTCTGATTGACCCAGAATGGTGAGCATCTGCAAGTGGCTTATATCCTGGTACTTGTGCATTAAAGGGCTAATAAGTCCCAGCAGGGGCAGGAAATCCTAGATGGTGTGGCAGGGGAACAACTATGCTCAGTTAACACTGACCAGCAGGAAGAACTTGATCTCTCAGTCTCCCCAACCTGCTCCAGTCACTCAAATATATACACACTTCCACAATTGGCTGGTTCTCCTTTAAACTGTAATATTTCAATAGTGTCCGTATCAGTTTGATCTGATGTCTGACTGGCCTCAAGATCATCACAGTTCCTTCTTCATCATATCTCAGATCACCACAGTTCCTTCTTCATCATATCTCAGATCACCACAGTTCCTTCTTCATCATATCTCAGCCTGAGTTCTAGTAGTTTGATCTGATGTCTGACTGACCCCCAAGATCACCACAGTTCCTTCTTCATCATATCTCAGATCACCACAGTTCCTTCTTCATCATATCTCAGCCTGAGTTCTAGTAGTTTGATCTGATGTCTGACTGACCCCCAAGATCACCACAGTTCCTTCATCATATCTCAGATCACCACAGTTCCTTCTTCATCATATCTCAGATCACCACAGTTCCTCCTTCATCATATCTCAGATCACCACAGTTCCTTCCTCATCATATCTCAGATCACCACAGTTCCTCCTTCATCATATCTCAGATCACCACAGTTCCTCCTTCATCATATCTCAGCCTGAGTTCTAGTAGTTTGATCGGATGTCTGACTGACCCCCAAGATCACCACAGTTTCTTCTTCATCATATCTCAGATCACCACAGTTCCTTCTTCATATCTCAGATCACCACAGTTCCATATCTCAGCCTGAGTTCTAGTAGTTTGATCTGATGTCTGACTGACCCCCAAGATCACAACAGTTCCTTCTTCATCATATCTCAGATCACCACAGTTCCTTCTTCATCATATCTCAGATCACCACAGTTCCTTCTTCATCATATCTCAGCCTGAGTTCTAGTAGTTTGATCTGATGTCTGACTGACCCCCAAGATCACCACAGTTCCTTCTTCATCATATCTCAGATCACCACAGTTCCTTCTTCATCATATCTCAGATCACCACAGTTCCTCCATCATATATCAGCCTGAGTTCTAGTAGTTTGATCTGATGTCTGACCGGCCTCAAGATCACCACAGTTCCTTCATCATATCTCAGATCACCACAGTTCCTCCTTCATCATATTTCAGATCACCACAGTTCCTTCTTCATCATATCTCAGCCTGAGTTCTAGTAGTTTGATCTGATGTCTGACTGGCCTCAAGATCACCACAGTTCCTTCTTCATCATATCTCAGATCACCACAGTTCCTTCTTCATCATATCTCAGCCTGAGTTCTAGTAGTTTGATCTGATGTCTGACTGACCCCCAAGTCACCACAGTTCCTTCTTCATCATATCTCAGATCACCACAGTTCCTCCTTCATCATATCTCACCACAGTTCCTTCTTCATCATATCTCACCACAGTTCCTTCTTCATCATATCTCACCAGAGTTCCTTCTTCATCATATCTCAGCCGGAGTTCTAGTAGTTTGATCTGATGTCTGACTGGCCTCAAGATCATCACAGTTCCTTCTTCATCATATCTCAGATCACCACAGTTCCTTCTTCATCATATCTCAGATCACCACAGTTCCTTCTTCATCATATCTCAGATCACCACAGTTCCTCCTTCATCATATCTCAGCCTGAGTTCTAGTAGTTTGATCGGATGTCTGACTGGCCTCAAGATCACCACAGTTCCTTCTTCATCATATCTCAGATCACCACAGTTCCTTCTTCATCACAGTTCCTTCTTCATCATATCTCAGATCACCACAGTTCCTTCTTCATCATAGCTCAGCCTGAGTTCTAGTAGTTTGATCTGATGTCTGACTGGCCTCAAGATCACCACAGTTCCTTCTTCATCATATCTCAGATCACCACAGTTCCTTCTTCATCATATCTCAGCCTGAGTTCCAGTAGTTTGAAGCCAGGTGAATAAAGATCTACATGTACATGTATAAACAAAGGATATTCGTTGATCCCAGTTCATCCTGTCTGCTGTACAGTACACTGGTACAACAACTGCATTAAAGGTGAACTGAAAAGCTTTCCAATGTTCTGTTAAAATGTCATAAAACAAGAACTTCTATAGTTGTTACAATTATGTGTGGTAATAGTTCTGTGGGTTATTGTTTTATTTTGGGTATATTAGAAGTCAAAACTTATACTGAGAGCCAGAACTTTTAAAACCGTCATCGCTTGCCTCCCGTTATTTTTGGAACGTCATGACGTTATAGTGGTCCTCGTTCATTCATCCGACGTAGCATGACATCAGATTTGAATAAAACTTGAATGAAGGGGACCACTATAACGTCATAACGTTCTACAAACCAAGAGAGACAAGCGATGCAAGTTTTCAAGACGGATTTATAACAGGATAACTTAAATATTGTTATTAGTGCAATTTTGCAAACTATATTTGTCCCAAAAACGTATAAAAGTTATGTCAAATAAGACAAGATGTATATAAGCAACAATTTAGATAAAATTAAAAGCTTTGCAGTTCACCTTTAAAGTCTAAGTTATTAACAACAACTACATATGAAGTGCAATCTTTCGTTTTTAAAAATAGCAGGACTTCCGTAAATTACACGGACTTCTAGTAAAATTCTAAAACTGATTTTCAAGATTATCACACTCGATATCATACTCCTTTAGGAGGAAAATTTCATTTGGCAATTGCTGATTTTGACACTCAAAAATGTTGGCTACAAGTTGACACGAACATTACATTCAGTGTACAGCTCTGTTTTATAACCTTATATTGTGTATTTCTTCAAAGTAATAACACTCCAGACTATTCAAGTTTAATACAGGAATAACCAAAAAATAAGAAAAGATTATAAATGTTCTCAATGTTTTAAAGTATTTTTACACTATTTCTCCAGGCCTATACTTTTCTCACATGAGACAGCTAGCAGACATATATTCTCCCTTGAAACCAATGGTGGTGTTCACATTCCCAGGTGCCAAACTATGGGCCTAATAGCTACACACACATACTCTAAAATGTCTCCAGTAAAGTAATGAACAGTAATGTGTTTGCTTTTGGAGCACTCTATTTAAATAGTTTTAGAGACATGGCAGTAAATACAAACCACAGGTACTTGACATTTAGAGTGGAGAGGCCAGCAATGTAACTGTGGGTAGGGGTGGAAGTGATCCACATCTAACTAGTTCACAATGTGTCAGTGAGAATAGATTGTCTACATCCATCAACTGTCATATATATTGTGCCAGTGTAATAATAATGTACATGCAATATCTTCTATTGTTTATCAAGAGCTGATCAATGTTTGAGAGATTCTCAAACACTAAATACTTTACATGTGAATAGATGAAGATAAACACTTTATATCTAACACCGTTATCAGTGTATATATAAGTACATGTAACAATTCAGTGGCTTAGCCAGCAGTTTCAAAAGGGACGCAAATGACCACCTCTAGATTTCAAACACAATATGGTGACTTTTTGGGGCTTGGTTAAAGTGGAAAATAACACAAGTATTTCATATTTTTACTAGCTCAGACAGCTCAAGTTTCCTCTAGACCTCCACTATGATGATGATATTTCATAACACCTCTACAGTACAGGGCTTGAAATATTACTGCTCACCTACATGTACAAGACATAAATTTGTGACAATTCCAACCTGAATGCATGCAAATAATTTGAAGAACTGCAGGACAAGCTAGCTGAAATGTCCTGTCAGAAGATACATTTCAAACTCTGCAGAACTATATAGTATAACGGGTGACTTTTGATCTAGATGTATCAAAAAATTGTCTGCCTAATGGAGAAGGTCTAGGAAATTCTAGCTGGTAGAGACAACCTTGTAAACAAACTGCAAAATGCAAATTTGGTGGGTGTGTTCACAGACCAGGGCTGAGAGCTCTCGGCTTGTACTGAGTGTAGTTGAACAACTTGTTTTACCTAGAAATATGTAGCAAATAATTTCAATAATCTCACGTCAATACATTTGAATGTCAATTGACTGTATTTTCAGATTTGCTTGATGATCGCCAGCTTCTCACTGTTATACAAGGAATACCCCCTTTTCAGCAAATCATGCAGAAACAAGATTTATAAGCAGGTTTCAAATATTTATACATGTACTTTCCTATATATGAAATAAGCAGAGAGAATCGTTGGACAAGGGCAGATTTGCATAATTTGTTGTTTCACCAACTGCACAGTACCAGCTATCCAATCAGATTCTGTGATTGCCACTTCCTGTTTGTCTTTATTGGCCAAGTTCACAAATCAACCGACAGAATTACATGTATCGCTTGTAGTTTATCTTCTGGCCCTATTGTGTAAGCCTCCCATTGCTTTCAACACAGTCACACAAAATGGTCCACTATGATTGTGTCACTTATTCAGCAATGATTCTGATATCAGAGAATGTGAAACATGATAATCAGGATTATTAAGGTGGTCCAAGATGATTATTCTCTCAGAGATTTATCCATGCAAGTGGCAGGGATCACCAGTGATTTGTAGAAATTATGATTTGGACTGCAAGGCCTAAACTGCCCCGCCAATGAGTGATTTTTGCACTTTTGAGGGAGATTGAAAGAATAATTTCAGCTGGCCTATAGCAGGAATTGAACCCACAACAAGTCCATGACAGGCACAACACCATGCATCATTACTGTTGACTCAAATCTTGGTTTTATTTCACTTTTGAGAGACTTCAGACAAATGATAATTTCTTCCCCCCCCCCCCCACAAACTGGTAAGCAAAGTTTCAACCAAAGAAACTATATACATGCACCAACCAAAAAGTTATTGGCCATTATAATAAACAGTTTCAGCCTTGTACGCATGATGGAATCAGGAGAATTCTATTAAGTGCCGAAAATGTATGTACCAACACAGTAAAATTCAAGTAATTTGGGGGCTTATAACAAAAAGTCTTCAAAAACCTATTTTAACGCAACTGAAAAGATTAAGGGGCAAAAGTAGAGTGTCTAATTAGGAAGATTCTCCTGATATTGCTGTTTGTTTGTCAGTATCTGTTAGAGATGTAAAAGACAGGTCAGAAAACATCTGCTATCTTGTGATATTCGCCTTGCCAATTCTGGACAGCAGTGATAAAAGCAGGGGTATGTTTTGCACATTGTGCGGTATATCAATAATTACAAGTGACGTGCGAGTAAAACATGATGGCAGAGATTTGTTAGAAGACCGCTAGTTTACGTGGAAGTTAGTGCTACCCTTTGTTTACAGTTTTGACAATTTGTGAAGTAAGACAGCCTATGTGAAAACAAACAGATTATCAACATGCTACAGGATGGCTTGAAATTAATATTGTAACCAAAAAAATCACTGCTAAATACTTCTTTCTTAAAACAGAAAGGAGTTATAAAATTGTTATTCTCTGTGTTTTGTTTTCATTTTTCTTCCAACTAATCACAAGACTTGTGTAATATGAGCACCTTTCACTGCTCTAGTCTTACCAATTTTCTCTAAAACAAGAAAGCTAATGTTACAAATACCAGCAGACTCGCTCCAATATTTTAGACAAACATTTAGTCTTTATTTTCCTTCCTGCCAGAAGAACTGGGATGTAGAAACTTCTGCCTCCAACAAGATCTTTGTCAGTGTAAACCTTTCCACAACTACTTTTGACTTTCTTTTTAGCAGCCATATTTAACATTTCCAAAGTTCATTAGTCAGAAACAATCACAATCCTCAACTATAAACCCAAATCTGAAGGAGAAAGAAAGAAAGAATTATGGTTTAAGGTTGCATTCATTGAAAAGCAAACAATATTCTTATACATGTAGCTGTATAAAGTTCCATGTACTGAAATTGAAGTATTCAAACCATTCTAAGTTTTACATGAGTGGTGTGACTAACGTCACAGGACCTACAAAGTAGGGTTTGATATGATTTAAGTTTGTATCTTGACCTAAGTGTGACCATTTCCATGGTCATGGGAGGCTTAGAATCAATCTAATGGACTTACTTTTATTATTTATCGAAGAAATAATAGATTGTTTCCTCTGTACAGCAGGTGGAGAGACTAAATTTTCAAACTTGCATGAGCTTCTTGATGAAATCCATGCGGGGCATCTTTTTAGCATGGTTTAAGCCCACTGCGCATTGGTTTCGCGCAGAATTTGCGGGTTTCTGGTTTTGTGGTAGCCCCCCCAAAATGCCTGGATTAGTCCCCAAATTTCATCAAAAGTAGGTCAGCTCAGAACCTGCTGGCAACATTCCCCTAATGCACGTTCATGCCAAAAATCAAGGTTCTAATATCAATGGTTCTCCTTATTTTGTGGACGAAAGGAGATTGACTGGCTGACTCATTACCGGACAATTTGCAAATGAGAGCCTACTTGGTAGGAATAGAGAAATAAATCTCATAGTTCTGTTTTAAACCAGCACATGAAAGGATTTTGGTATTCTGAAATCAAGTTTTATCTCCAATAAAATTTTCATGAGTACCCACAGGCTATACCAATTAATGCCTCAGAGTGTCTCATTTCTCTCTGTTTTAGATCTAGCTTGAGACAGGTTTTATTAGTACCCCAATTATAAAGTTGTAAGACAGTTTTATTGTTTCAATATGGTTCTGGTTTATGGTGAGTTTTTGCTCTAATCCACAGCACAGGTTACACAGGATCTCCATTACTAAACCACCAGAGTTTGACTCTCTGAGTGTTCAGGATGAACATAAATAATTATGTTTTATGTGCTTGAAACCTGCACCAGCATACATTATCTACATGGAAAAACTGTGTTAAGAACTTAATATCTTTCTAATAAACTCACTTTTTATGCTTGTACAAAGTAACCTAAAATATACATGATTGATGAACACTTAAAAGTTAACCTATTTCATTGAAGGACACTATGTGGGAGATACATGTTCCTACGAAGTACATGTAGGCTCTCATAAATTGCAAATTGTCCGGTAATGATTAAGTCCATCCGAATCCTTTCTTCGGCAAAATAAGAAGAACCGTTGACAATCAGAACCTTGATTTTTGGCATAAATGTGCATTAAGGACTGTTACCAGCAAGTTCTAAGCTGACCTACTTTTGATAAAAATTTGACCTACTTAGGTGACCTATAAACCTCGAAATTGCCAAAAACATGTCCTAATGCCTCCTAAGACCATGGAAATGCACTTAATTAGGTCAGTGTCAGTGTGACCTGACCTAATTAAGTCAAGGTCAATGTGACCTACTTTCTGACCCAATTTCTGACCTAATTAGGTGACCTAGGAAGTTCTGAGCTGAACCACTTTTGATGAAAATTTGACCTACTTAGGTGACCTATAAACCTCGAAATTGGCAAAAATGTCCTAATGCCTCCTAAGATGATGGAAATGCGCTTAATTACCGGTAGGTCAATATCTGTGTGACCTGACCTAATTGGATCAAGGTCAATGTGACCTACTTTCTGATCCAATTTCTGACCTAATTAGGTGACCTAGAAACCTCGAAATTGGCAACATCATGTCTCAATGCCTCCTATGACCATGGAAATGGTCAGACTTAGGTCAAGGTACACACTTAATTAAATCATATCAAACCCTACTTCGTAGGTCCTGTGACATTAGTCACACTCCCATGTTGGTCTATAGATCACCAATTACTGGAAGAAAATATTAACATTCAAAACTGTAAGTTTTTATGTTCTAAGTTTTATAGGACGGTGGATATGTAGTACACTGAGTTATGTCCATTGTAAATTAATAAATGGTTCATCGATCTGTTAATTTGCGTTTCCTGTTCAGTATTTCCTGTTGGGGATTGCCACCAAACATGGATTGCCATTCAATTCCAACAAGAGCCCAAGGGGCTTCAATATACGCCCGTATATCTTGAATTACATTGGTCCAAATTTCAAGTTTGTTCAATAGCCTTGATTCCAATTGGTAGCTAGCAATCCAGAGAAAGGTCTACAATTTTGTGCTTCTGAGAATATAACATATATCACATCTTATATTGAATGATAAACTAAAATGAGCTTAACTCTTGGTAACTAGTTGACCTTGGAGCAAGAGCCAAGAGCTCACATATCCCACACTGAAATCGACAATAGTCAAACACAAGAAAATAGTAGTTTTCCTGCAAATGGATTTCTTTCAAATGAGAAAATTTTTAATGAAGGAAGAAGAAACTGATGAAGTAAACCTTTGTTCTCGAGTTATAGGTATGAAGTTCATAAAGGACCCCTCTCCCCATTAAATTAGTAAATGTATGGTTTTTATTTCACAACAGTTTAACTAAATGTAGCTGTTTCAAACACGGGAGACAACTCCACAGGACAAATGCCGTATATATGTAGGGGAGAGAACTCTGAATATTCCAACCTAACACATATAGCCAGCTAAAGTTGATTCAGTTTTGGGGGACTGTGACCTTGACCTTTGACAAATTGATGTATGGCTCCTCTTTGCCATGCGAGAAAGGTATACTCAAAGTTTGGTACCAATCCATACCTTGAAACTAGAGTTATCGCATGGACAACAAATGTTAATGGATGAATGGACAGAGCGCAGCCAACATCAACATTGCATTACATGACCTCGTCTTAGACAGGCATAGGAAAATGTTACTTTTAATGATTTCCTGATTTTGGGGTCACAGTGACCTTGACCTTTGACCTTGACCTAAATTTTGGTACACGACACATTGTCTCAATGCAGCCAACATCAACATTGCATTACATGACCTCGTCTTCGACAGGCATAGGAAAATGTGATTTTTATGAATTTCATGATTTTGGGGGTCACAGTGACCTTGACGTTCGGCCTTAACCTACATTTTGGTATGTGACACATCATGTCCCATTAATGTATCCAGACACAAAAAAAGTAATTTTCAAAGATTTCTTGATTCTGGAGTCACAGTGACCTTGACTATTGACCTTGACCTAAATTTTGGTACATGATAAACCGTCTCCTCGTAATTTCTCAATGGACACAAAAAAACATGATTTTTAACAATTTCAAGATTTTGGGGTCACAGTGACCTTGACCTTTGACCTTGACCTACATTTTGGTATGTGACACATCGTGTCCCCCTAATGTATCTACTGACACAAAAGAAATGTTATTTTTACAATTTCCTGATTTGGGGGTCACAGTGACCTTTGACCGTGACCTAATTTTTGGTATGCGACACTTCATTTCCCCCTATTGAATTCACTCACAAAGAATTGGTAATTTTTAATGATTTTCTGATTTTTAGGTCGCACTGAGTTTTGACCTTGATTCTGGGGTCACAGTGATCTTGACTACTGACCCGGGTCTAAATTTTGGTACATGACAAAATGGCTACCCGTAATTTCTCAATGGACTAAAAAAATCATGATTTTTAACAATTTCACGATTTGGGGGTCACAGTGACCTTGACCTTTGACCTTGACCTACATTTTGATATGTGACACATCGTGTCCCCCTAATGTATCTACTGACACAAAGAAATGTTATTTTTAATAATTTCCTGATTTTGGGGATACAGTGACCTTTGACCTTCGACCTTGACCTATATTTTGTTATGCGACACTTCATTTCCCCCCAATGAATCCACTCACAAAAAATTAGAAATTTTTAATGATTTCCTGATTTTTTCGGTCACACTGACCTTTGACCTCTGACCTCGACCTACATTTGGTATGCAACATATCTTTCTCCCCTCGGGCATCCACTCATCAAAAATTAGAACTGTAGATAGAAAACTGTCAACGATTCATGATTTCCTGATTTTAGGCAACAGTGACCTTTGACCTCTGGCCGTGACCTCAATTTTGGTACGCGACACATCGTCTCCACCTAGCGTATCCACTCACAAAAAAATTGTAACTGTGGATAGAAAATGTTCAGATATAGACCGGACACGAACACTTCAGTGATTTCCCGTTTTTTAGGCCAGTGACCTTTGACCTCTGACCTTGACCTTCATTTTGGTACGCTACACATCGTACTGTAGATAGAAAACTGTTCCAGATATAGACCGGACACGACGGACGGGCAGACGGACACACGGACGGAAACCGCCATCACATAATACGTCCGCCTTTTGGCGGGCGTATAAAAAATGATACATTGTAAATCCATATATTCCTTACTCAAAGTTGAGAGGATTATCTTCACCATTACAATTAAAGTCTGTTCACCAAACAACTGAGTTGGTCATTAATTGAAAACATGGGCAATAGATGCCCAGTATGACAGCCATTGAAGGGGTTAGTGCCTGAATGAACCAATTTCCATGCCTGATTAGTTTCACAAGTCCAGGTCCCTTTGAGGTTGGTCGCCTTCTCTGTTTGAGGCCATCTGAACATGATGAAGGTATTCACCAGATAATAAGGAAGCCATACTCCGTGGCACTTCCTCTTGAGACCCTATTCTAACTTTAGAAATAGAAAGTCTCATCACTTGGTACATGCCGTCATTTGATAAATTAAACCAGTCTGCAGGGAAAATACTGGCCTATACCTGCTCATAATAGTTCCAAGATACATGTAAGAGAGAGAGAGTGAGGGTGGTCTCCAAAACAAACAAGATTGAAAAGCCAGCATATTTTTCAAATGTAAATGTCTTGTTGTACATGTTTACAGTTACATATTGTTGTTTACAGTTACATATTGTTGTTTTAAAATTTGATGTAATGCCATTAACCCGTACCCATGGGCACAAAAATGCAATAAACATTAAAGTATTCTTCTTCTTCTGCTTAACCCATTTACATGTTGTTAATGAGCTACAGTACAATCTATTAACATTACAGTTAATCTATTAAACCAATTACTTCATTAGGTAAGTTTGAAAAAAAAAACAGTATAAAACAGAGTTAGCTTGCCTCATTGTTAAAGTACATTTTCACCTTATCATGGAAATAGTGAGGATGAAAATAATAGGATTGGGTACTTTTGTAAATAGCCTAAAGTTTCTGGTCATTGATAACTGCACCCCAACACTAATTGTTGCAAATTTTCCAGCTAAGTTATCTCAAGTTAAGTAAGGTATTAGATTATGGAATTGAAGCGATATGCTATAAGTGGGAAAAATTGATGATGTCTGGCAACTAAAAAGCAACCATATGATTCTACCGGAAATATCTATTTTCGATTCGTAAACCCTGGGTTTCGATCGATAACTCAGTTATCAAAATTGATTTTGATTCCACATTTTAAATTCGAAAACTAGGTTTTCTCTCAATATTATAATTTGGGTGAGCCCAGTGTCCAACAATTAGAAAACCTAGGGTTTATGGTCGAAAACGGGTATATTGACTTGAAAGTGATTATCAACTTTTAGCTCAAACTGTGATATCAGACTTTCTGGAGAGCGATTCATGACCTTTCACTTTCTTCATACCTCTTCCCTTGTCATGTCATGCAGTATGGCCCGACAACCAGGACCACCATGTGTCTGCATGATAACGCCATTTTGTTAGTGTTGTCACAGTTTGACTAATCAGCATTAGACTTTGAAAACAGAGGAATTACGAATCAAAAAACATGTTATCAAATTAAAAACCATTATCAATATCAAACTGAAAACTAAATTATCTAATGAAAATTACTGTAGGTTTCCAGTTTATAACACACAAAATAGTGGACTATTCCACATTCAACAGCCTAAACCTGATAATCAAATGTGATAATCAAGACCCCGGATTGTTGTGTACATTTATAAAAAAAAACCATAATTTGTAAGCTTATAGGCAGACTTTGCATAGATAATGAGAATTCATTCATACAGATTATTAATACAAAGTTCCATTCTGTGGCCTTTATTGTCAGTGGGAAGAACAAAGACTGTAATAAGCTTACAGATTAATATTAATTACTAAAACTGTCAACTTGGAATGCAAAAACACCAGGAGACATTGACCCATTGAGTTAGCAGTATAGAGTGAAGTGTCTGGTTTATAGAGTCTTACCTGGGACTCCACAGGCTGACAGATGGCTATTTAATTAGGAGGAAATGCAGCACAAATAAGAGCCTTCTTTGTAGAGAGATAGTGGCATGCAGGCCTTTGAGACCAGAGATCGTGTTGTGTCTGAAGGCTAGTTTGTGTAAAAGCCTTGCAGGCATTGGTGCTATCAGAAAGGTGTTCCAATACAACAGGTTCAACCAAGAAAAATTTCAATGATTTTCCCCGAGTACTTCACCTATCTGCTTTATTTAATGTAAAATCAAAACATTCTTTACCTTTTAGGTCATATTTATTCAAGATTTCAAACTGGTGAGAACTTGAAAACACGATTGCACTTTGTGAAGATCAGTCATACTGTTAATGATATCGTATGTACATGTAATAAAAAGATATCATCATTTAAAGATATAAGGGAGATCATGTTAGAATTTTCCCTAAATATTCTTCGAAATGGGTTTTCACAGCTTCTCGCCGTACTTCATAGCAACCTATGCCACAACATGTATATGAATATGGAAAATATAAAGAATGCAATTATATGAACAATCTTCTGACAGCATTATGACTGCCATCATCCGAACGCATGGCACGATCATACGTAGAAACTTCTGCTCATAGCCATGCGGTAACGGGTGATATCTGAGTGTAATAGGGCGTTTCCCAAATGGTCACATGCGATTGGTCCCGTGAGACCCGACATCGGCGCAATCACATTCATAAAATGAAGACACACCTTCAGAAAGCGATCGATTGAAATGATCTCTTGGTGGGCCTCGAAGTGCCCCCATCACAAAATGAAAATCCTATCATTTTCCTGTGAACTGCCGCCGATTTTATTTTTTTCTAATATGTTAGGCCGTTTGTAATATTATTTTTCTTAAGAAAAACAAAGAAGCATGCTCCATTATAGTGAGAAATAAAATAGCTAATTCGCACAACTTCGGTTTGGTCTCCCACAGACTTGCGCCTCGAGCACCTAAGTGCAATCGACATGTCTCACATCTGAGATTCCCGGGCATCTGAGATTTGAATTCGGATAATTTCATTGGCTCGTTTAAATAAAGCGGACATGTGACTTGATGCTTTGGGAAGCCGACATGGGGCGAAATACACGGAGAACGAAGCCATTGAGCTAAGGGTAGTGTTAAGTGGAACGTGAAATGCCCTTAGCAAGCTAAGATGTATGACTGCAAGGTCTGTGTTTTAAAGGAAAAGTTTGGGTTTGGTTGCCTTTGATACATATTAAAACAACTCACCAAATAGAACCCAAAGGATATTTTTTCTCTTTAAAAATTTTTTTTTCAATGAGTACTAATCATTTTAAAACAGCGAACTCGCAGTCCGCAGAGTGTCGCCATTGTACCGTATCTAGAAGGCGGATATGACGTAGGGTTAAGGCATGAAGCTCTTCTGTCTGTTCGGGTAATCTATGTGCACGTACCACAGAGCTCTTCGGATGATTTGTGTAGATGAGTAGATGACAAGCGGCAGTTCCGATCCCAGCGGTGAAAGCGACGTTTGGTCTTCAGGGCTACCAATTCGCTCAGATACAGAAGATCAGAGCAGTGGGATGATAGCAGCTCTAGCAGCGAGACAGGCAACGCAGAAGCCCGCATGAGAAATTCAGTATGTGCACACGCTGCTCTCATCGACGGCTTACGGGAGAGATCGAGTGTCTCTGCTGTTGGGAGAGCGAACAAAGCCATGCTCTGGTAACTAGAAATGAAAATGGCATGAGCTATTTGTAATTCTTGCCAATTTTTACTAACAAAACTGCAATTTTCGCCTTAACACATGCAGCTTCATGATGCCTTCACATCCATGTTCTGCCTCTGGCTTACGTCACGCTGTTTTACGTACTTTTACTCCTATTGGCTAAAATAGGTCACGTGACAATACAATGGCGCTTTCCTGGAGTTTGGTAAATTTGACGGTAACACAGAATTTGGTTACATGTAACTATTTCTGCGTTAAAATAAATTAAGAAAAAAAAAAAAAATACAGTTGAATACAATTTGACTAGCTCTTTCAGTTGAAATATAGCTTTACCAACCCTAACTTTTCCTTTAACTGAAGAGAGATGATTTAATAAATTTTTATTTTTTTAGGGTGAGACAAAGTCAAAGACTGCTGCCTCTTGAGGCCTAAAGGATCTGCATTGCATGTAAAAGACAAAATTTTCGCACACATTTATAAATTAAACAGGTACATTTGTTACTTATTGCTGAGTTTGAAGCACTGCAGAAACTATGGAATTTCCCAAATCTGTACTCAATAGTATTGGCAGGGAATGCCCCTAGTCAAACGACACATTGGATCAGGGTCTTTCACAAGCATTGATCTATTTCCGACAAATGTGGACACAATGTGATGGTTAAATTGCTTAGTGAGACAGCAGAAGTTCACTGAACAGCCTTGAGATCTCAAAATGTTTCAGGTCTAGCAAATTCAAGCCGTTTTTAATGAGATCCCTTGAATCAATAATATGTTATAAACATGGTAAACTGCATGCAAGACATGAAAAGTCTGAGCCTCGACACCTAAAATATTCAAGAACTGAACATTAACAGCCAACGGCAAAAATGTGAGATTTAAAAGATTACATAATTTATCATTTTCTATCCCAGGCACTATGAATGCTCACACCCATGCAAAGAATATGTATTTGTTGAGCTTCTCTCACAGGCAAGAATAATCTGACCTCTCTAGAATTACTCGGTGAAGACCAACAAGTGAAAGCACAGGAGCTCAGCACAATGCAAACATGTCACCTATTATAGTTGTAAAAGAGAATTTGTTTGTAAAGCAGTAGCTAGCACTGGGTCTTTGTCCCCTAGACTAAACCTCAAACAAACCCTGGACAATACTGTGAAGGTTCACAGGTGGGGATTACACAGGCCTGCACTCCTTATGGTCACTCCTAGTCTTTACTTGATAATAGACTAACTATAGGAATCATTTCATCCCAACTTATTTGATACACAGCTCATTAAACTAGCTAATAATTCTTCATCTATCAGATTTCCAAAGCTGCCTGCCCACCTTTAATAAACTTACTTTGACTTTCAGAATTGTCCACCACTTACATGTTCACATGTGAGAAAGTACAGTTTGTCATGTTGTAGGGGATCATTAGGCATTGAAATGACATCATCAGAAGTATCAGTTTGACTTTGTGACCATACTGTATGTATAGCATGTGTGCTGCCTTGGTCATGGTGTCCAAGGCCAAAAGTTGATGTGCATTTCTTCAGTGAGTTGATTCATATTTCATTAATGTTTTCATAATCGAAGATGGAGACACTGTGCCGGTATTGACTGGAAGAGTTCTTTGGACTGTTTGAACAACTGGGGAGAGAATATTCATAATTTTAGCTAAGCATGCATTCATCCCTCATAACAATGGCGACTTTTAGTACTGTTAGTAATAAACACATACAAAGTTTTGTCTATAGAGATGAAAATTGTATATTTATAGATTTTGTTTCACATTCTGCTTCATAAATTCAATATCAGAACTATTTAACTCCTACCCTAAATTGTGGAAAACAGCAAAAATATTACATCATTTCACCGCCGCCGCCTGACAGAATCTGGTCTCAATTTCAGACACCTTTGACTCTTCCGTAAATTCAATGATGACAAGTTATATGCTGTTTTATATCATATCGTACTTGATTTGTGGAGAACTTAATTTTGCTTAAAGTTGTTTACATGTAAACACTTCATTTAAAAATTACCTGCTATGCCTAGGATCATAGCTAAAACATAATATTTATTACTATAGTGTACATGTACCTATAGATGACCACAACATCTACACATGACTGATTCTATCACCTACCATGCAGCATGCCTGCCATGGTCACAACCTCCCTATATCTCTACCATACTCGAACATTTGAGTTTGGTACATGTAAAACAACATTTATATTGGTACATCTTCATTTACATATTGGCCTCCATATCACCCTTCAGTATCGGGGAAGGGGGGGGGGAGAGAGGAGAAATGGTGCAGAATAAATATCACATGATGCCGCCATACACTTGTGACAGAAAGGGTGCATGTTTTCTTTGTCCAGAGTGAACTACTTGAGTATCTTATTTGAAGACCTCTACAAATCGCTCTTGATATATGGTGGAAAAACAGTGCAATTTCACAAAATCTTTGACGCATGGCATACCCCAATAAATGCTACATACCTGTAGTGTTTTATTTTTTTATTTTCTATAATATTTTTCATATGTGATCAATAAACCATTAGTTTGTGAGTGCCTTTAGTAGGCATTGAAATCACGTCATCAGAAGTATCTGTTGGACTTTGTGACCATCACATGAAGTTTTTTATTAACGCAAAATTAATGTTCTCGAGATGATGTACTCAAGTTAGTCGAGTTCTCCTAAATCATAACCTCAATTTGAGGATAACTTTTGGAATTATGCAATTTCTCATCTGACTGCCATTATGTACTCCATTCCTATCAAGTTTCTAATATGAATATTTTAGATGTGTACAGTGGTGTACAGATCCAGCTTCAAGTTTTCGGGATCCTATATCGACTGAGATGACATAACAAGCTTAGTTAACGTATAACCCGAAACACTGAGGCCAATGTTAAACATTCCATGAAAGCTTTTCCATGTATTTTTTGCAACAGCAAGACTGGATAAATACAGATCAAAGGCAGGAAACTGTATGTAATGAGGCAGCCTGGAGTTGAGGTGAATAAATCTCCAGCTAACTGCCTCTATTGCATGCACTTGTCATAAAGTATGATTATCAGATAAACTCTGTGGGCAGAGAAGTAGAAAATTAGACATAGTTATCCATTGAATATCGAGCCGGCATGATTTGCCACTGTGTAAAGCTGGATTGTGAATGCTGTACTCTCATCGCTATACAACGTATTGATAGAGACATCTATTGAGAAAAACTTCAAAGGCAGTCTGAGCGGCAGAGAGGCGAAGTGTGTTCATATATCAGAATAGGGGATTCCACCACGATATTGATCATCACCACAAAACCATATGAAAGAAATCGGTCGCCCCCTTTTATGAAAGGAGTTTATTTATTTGGACAGTCTTTTGGGTTTGTGTTTTCACCATGAAACACGAGGACTTGGGTAGATTGTAGGGCTGGGGTGATGGCCGCCATTCAAGAGGGGGGCACACAGAAGACACATTCTCCTCAACACAATGTGACGATGTTTGCAAAAACTCGTCTGTGGTGGAACACTTCATGATCCCGACAAAACACCATAGCTTTAATCTCTTCAAATCTGCCCTACCAATATTATCCTATTCATTATCTACCCCATATCCTGCTCATACTCTGTCTAAAGGTCTTGTTTATCAAGCCTTGGGGGCATAATTTCCTGAATATCATCACCAGTCAATAGTTGCTTAATGGAATGAAAAATCCACAGATTTCTAAATAAAACATCGGATCTTGAGAAAAAAAAACACCAAAAATTTTGAACAAAATGCTACATGTACTAATTAGTTTTTATAAAGTTCACATAATTAACTTTTTTTTTCTCATTATTCTTTCCTTCAAGTTTAAAACTTTTAAACATGTACAAAACCCCCAGAATTGATCAGTTAGCATTAAAGCTTTGAACAATTCAGCCTACGGCAAACAGAAAATTATTCACGCTTTGACGATTTGATTCTGAAGCATTTGAACATTGAGAATGTACCGAATCCCCTTACATGTAGCATAGTTAGGTTATAAAGGGAGTCCAGAAACGTGAGAGAATGACACTTCATCATATTTCATGATTTAACACTGAAATTGGGACATCTCCCTTAAATACTTGTACATGTACAGTGAGCCCAGTTCAGATTAGATTAGCTGACCTGGGATTGTTCTACAATGATCACTCAACTCTTGTTAGAAGCGTGATACAATGTTAAATCAACATACACTGCCATGAAAATTGTGAAGTATTGATCATTTCTATACACATAGCTGTTGGACATGAAAGCTCAGGAAATTGCTGGGGAACTGTCAGAAAGACAAAGCATGTCGATAAAAAAGGAGGAATCAATAGTAAGCTTATATCCTGGCACATGTATTCATATCATCCCTTATATTTAGGTGATATTAATAATTCACTATTCACTATTCCAGAATCACAATATCAATGCATCAGTCACCATAGACATACTGAATCCAACAGAGAAGCATATCTATGAATCCTAATCAGTTTGATATGTACACATGTACATGTGACTAATTAGAGGGCCTAATTTTTAGCTTCAAGATAAAACAAATACATCCTCATGAAGAGTTTGGTTGAACAGTCTCGTGCACACCTCTTGACCTACTCAATCAGATCTACATTCAACATGAGGATGGAGCAGGACTTCTGGTTGTTTGACATTAAATGTTATAGTGGTACGCTATTAGCCTTTTTCAAACATGGGAACTTGCCTAAATGGTGCAATGCAGAATAACGCCAAGGTTTTTTCCCTCCTTTTACAGCCTCCAAGGGATGACCATCCATAAAGAACATGAATCCTGGGTAACTGTAGGTTAAAATGAAGTAAATGACGTCACTTCCGCCAAAGGTGGATGTTCGTGGTAAGCATATCCCGCATTAAATGCTCAGTTGTGTTATTACTGGATAATATCATAACTAACTATTATTGTGTTTCGCTAACTTAGTAAGTGTCGATTAATTTCTGAAAAAATTGTGACAGTCGCGAGCCTGTGTTCTTTTCAGGACACAATCAAACGACGATACCCACGTGACCAGCTCAGACGGTTGAAAAGTGCTCGTCTCAGAAGGCAGTTTACGTTCTCAAAAATCATTTGGTCATGAGTGTGGTTTGGTACATTTCACGTGAAGTGGGAGGAGTGGTAATCAAAAACATCAGTGTGTAGTTCCAGGCTAAAGTACAAGAAGGTCAGTTTTTCAGGGGCGAACTGAACCTGTTTAACCTGGAACGTAATGGGACAAAACTATACTTCATTGTTACCTACAGATGTGACATAAAGACGGAGCTTGCTGATTCATATTTCATTCAGTCATCAATGTTTGGCAATATTATCTAATTGGAATAATCAGTATCGATGAAAATGCTGAGCAACTCGTGAATTTCATACACATGAGGCCCTTTAGGGAAATCCTAGACAATAGACCCGAAATAGGTGTTTTTTATCAAAGTTTGTGTATTCCACCGGAGATATGGTGTTCTAAATCCACGGCGATCGTAATTTTGCAGTTAATTTTTGACTGTCCTATAGGACGTGGTACACATATATGGGGAATTGTGCCCAGATTACTCCCTAACTTTATCTGAAAGATGTTTTAGCGCATTAGGACTTATATAGTGTATATGTCAAATTTCACTGATTGCAAAGATAGGGGGTAGGTTACAGAATTAGCTGCAAAATATTTATTCTTTGGAGCTTGGCTATAATATTACCCTCAGTACTTCTTCAGATATTGACCTATCTGTGGTGTCAAGGGTTTCAAAATTTTCCTTCCTTTAGGTTAAAATGAAGTAAATGACGTCACTTCCGCCAAAGGTGGATGTTCGTGGTAAGCATATCCCGCATTAAATGCTCAGTTGTGTTATTACTGGATAATATCATAACTATTATTATGTTTCGCTAACTTAGTAAGTGTCGATTAATTTCTGGAAAAATTGTGACAGTTGCGAGCCTGTGTTCTTTTCAGGACACAATCAAACGACGATACCCACGTGACCAGCTCAGACGGTTGAAAAGTGCTCGTCTCAGAAGGCAGTTTACGTTCTCAAAAATCATTTGGTCATGAGTGTGGTTTGGTAAATTTCACGTGAAGTGGGAGGAGTGGTAATCAAAAACATCAGTGTGTAGTTCCAGGCTAAAGTACAAGAAGGTCAGTTTTTCAGGGGCGAACTGAACCTGTTTAACCTGGAACGTAATGGGACAAAACTATACTTCATTGTTACCTGTAGACCAGTGCCATTAACTTATCGGCCCTAGTTCTGATCTTTCCCAAGTCTCATATGGCCCAGTATTACTTACATGTATCTGCCCCTTAGTTTTCTGTGGACCAAGTAACTTATCTGGCCCAGTTATCTCTTGTGGACCAGTAATATTTCTGTCCCCCCCCCCCCGCCCCCGCCGCCCTAGTCTCCTGAGGACCAGTACCTTATCTGGGCCTTAGTCTCCTGTGGACCAGTAATTTATCTGGCCCCTAGTCTCCTGTGGACCAGTACCTTATCTGGCCCTTTAGTCTCCTGTGGACCAGTAACTTATCTGGCCCCTAGTCTCCTGTGGACCAGTGACTTATCTGGCCCTTTAGTCTCCTGTGGACGGTCCGACCAGTAACTTATCTGACCCTTTACTCTCCTGTGGACCAGTAACTTATCTGGCCCTTTAGTCTCCTGTGGACTTAACTTATCTGACCCTTTAGTCTCCTGTGGACCAGTAACTTATCTGGCCCTCTAGTCTCCTGTGAACCAGTAACTTATCTGACCCTTTACTCTCCTGTGGACCAGTAACTTATCTGGCCCCTAGTCTCCTGTGGACCAGTAACTTATCTGGCCCTTTAGTCTCCTGTGGACCAGTAACTTATCTGGCCCCTAGTCTCCTGTGGACCAGTAACTTATTTGGCCCTTTAGTCTCCTGTGGACCAGTAACTTATCTGACCCTTTACTCTCCTGTGGACCAGCAACTTATCTGGCCCTTTAGTCTCCTGTGGACCAGTAACTTATCTGACCCTTTACTCTCCTGTGGACCAGTAACTTATCTGGCCCCTAGTCTCCTGTGGACCAGTAACTTATCTGGCCCTTTAGTCTCCTGTGGACCAGTAACTTTTCTGACCCCTAGTCTCCTGTGGACCAGTAACTTATCTGGCCCTTTAGTCTCATGTGGACCAGTAACTTATCTGGCCCCAAGTCTCCTGTGGACCAGTAACTTATCTGGCCCTTTAGTCTCATGTGAACCAGTAACTTATATGGCCCTTTAGTCTCCTGTGGACCAGTGACTTATCTGGCCCTTTAGTCTCCCGTGGACCAGTAACTTATCTGGCCCTTTAGTCTCCTGTGGACCAGTGACTTATCGGACCGTTCGTCTCCTGTGGACCAGTAACTTATCTGGCCCTTTGGTCTCCTGTGGACCAGTAACTTATCTGGCCCTTAGTCTCCTGTGGACCAGTGACTTATCTGGCCCTTTAGTCTCCTGTGGACCAGTAAATTATCTGACCCACTAATCTCTTGTCGACCAGAATTTATTTTTTCTTCAAAAATAATGAATGATCACAAGATAATCTGTAGAAAGTAAGTGCTCATGAGGATGCAGTGAATTTGATGGAATCAGACAGGGTAGCCATAACATGCAGAATAGTACATGTAGTAGTAGGATTTTAACATCGTTTTCAACCTTGTTTCAGTCATATCATGATGGTGCCTACATGTACCAGAACACAAGAGTGCTCACAGTTCCTATTACCCTGGACACTGACCAGCCCAGCCAGTACCATAATATGCATCCTCCGACATACAAAGTAATGACAATCAGTGCAGCTCTGCATATGCAAGCAGCATGTTGCAGTAACATTGCAGTAGATACTACTCAGGGATTCCGCTAGGGTCTATTTGGGTCCGTCAACGGACCCATTCCCCCCACTGAATGAAATAAAAATCCCCCTTTTGGTCTGCTTGTAAAGAAGTAAAATGGTAGCTGAAGGTTTAAAATGTTACTTTATATCCCTCCAAGTCTTCCCTTCGTGAATATCAATGAAAACACATGTGGAAATTCACATTTGAAAAGACGGCAATTGCCGGAATTAGGACAATGACCGGACGGTTCTCTGAAGCACGTGGAAAATTTCCCGCTTCCATTTTCAGCAAACAGTCTGCGACTACAGTCTGTCGACCCATCCACCCAGATTTCTTGTGTTTAGTGCTCTTCCAGCGCAGGCCACGGAAATGAAAGTAGAAGCTCTGGAAGGTCAAGTTAACAACAGTCACCATTCGGGTATATTATTAGATCATCTGAGGGCATAATTTTGTTTGCCATGATGTTTTTCAGGGTCGGCGTATTCGACTGAAATGTTTTGAATTCGACTGAAGAAACGGAAACTCGGCCGGTTATTTGATCATATCTCGCGTAATACTGGTTCGATTCTGGCAATCTAAACGTTCCGGAATAGCTGAAGAGATTCTCTGTTCAAAAATATATAGTTTGATGACAAAAGTGTTTTTATTTTTGAGATAGTGGGCAACTGAAATAATCGTGTCGACTTCGCTGAATTTTTTTTCTGGACCGCTCTCACTATCAAAATCTGTTTATGTGCTCTCCACCCGCTCTCCACCACGTCCGCGTATCGACTCGGTTAGCGACCGTCCCGGAAGATTTCTGCTTCCAAGTTCAAATTATCGCGGTACTACATACGTAGCAAAGAGTGTAAATAGACTTTAAACAGACGTTCCTGCTGTTAATCTTTATTATAAAATCCATCTCTAGATGCTCTCTCAGGCCATCAATTTAAATGGCAATTATCAAAAATCTTCTGCCGCCGCGAGGGCTACGCTCTCTCAGACTTGGTCGCTTCGCTCCCTCATATTTGCGTACCCAGATTTTTTTTTCTGGCGGAATCCCTGCTACTTCTAGCATTTTGAGATATGCTGCAGCTCTGCTGATTGTCGGATCTTCATTATTCACAATGCTTTAATACTGGCCTGGGGAAGAAGCAGATCTGCAGCACCGGGTGAAAGGAAAGCACTGCTGCAGCACACCACTTCAACTGTGGTCTGAGCTACAAAACTAAATTATATTTGCAAGTCTGGGGAGCCATAAATATCTAAATTTACATCAGAACACATTTGCAGCTGTACAAGAATCCTAGATTGACAAAACTGATAATAAATTGAGATACATAATCCACATGAATATCTACATGCCAGGAATCTGAGATGTTGATGATCAAAGTTAACAGAGCAACTTCTAAAAGGTTCAAAATTCCAATATACAAAGCAGACCCGAAAATATGATAAATTGATAGTCTGACAAGTTCAGGCTATATCTTAGTAAACTTTGACTTTATCTGTCAGACAAGGTTCCTTGCCGTCTCGGTAATTTTTTTATCAAGCAATATTTTAAATCCCACAAGTTACACAATCTAGACCAGATATGTCATATTGCATTAGCATTGTGTCTTCTTTCCCTTTGATCATATAGTCAGGGCATTGAGAGCAGTCATTTTAGAAGATCAGATAAATGTGTAATCCTCAGCAGTACCAGCAGATTCACGTACACATGTGAAACAAGTTTGAAAGACAAGCCAGAAGCAAGACAATCTGCTCTGTCTCTCTGTCTCAGGTAGATTCCATTACAGCTAGTTTCTGTGGCAGGAAACTACCAGCTTGAATGAGTACATATTGACTTAACGGCTCATATTGACAGCTTGTTTTGAGTTGGAAGAACATGGCACTCTTCAATTTGCTGGAATTTCAGCCCAGACTGGACAGGTTCATACCTTAGACCAGACAATAATGAGCGGCTGGCCGCCCTACAAGACACTCATAATTACATACGCACACCGCCTTATCCAAAACAAAATTCTCCAACCTTAACTACATGGAGCTATCCCCTTTGAAAGAAAAAACTGCATGGCTATGTCAAACTAAAATAACATGAAGAAGCCTATCAAACTTCCAGCTATGTTTTACACCTAGATGTGGATGCATAGAGAGTGTGCAGTGTCAGGATCATCAAACCTTCAAAGATGATCATGGTTCAGAGATTGGCACATCTCAGACATATTATGTGTACTGAGCATGAAGATAGTCTGTACCCATGCCTGCAGACTTCTATTACGTTATCTGCATGAATTTGATGTTAAATATGTGGAGTGAACTATGAGGAACCATTCTCACAGTATCACATGGAACAAACTTCATCACTTCTCATTTTTCCCCATTATACAGTCAGCTTTTCAAGCCAAACTGAAACAAGCATGTCTGGTGTGAACAAAATGATGATGGGTCGACAAATATCCCTGAATTCAGCAAGAAAGTGTTCGATAATCCCTCTAATAATTCAATCCCCCTATCAAATTCAATCATCCTGAAATCTGGGGAAAACATTCAATTAGCTGTTCTAATAAATTTGATCACACTTTAAAATCATTGAAATAACAATGACAGTGGATAAAATGCATGATTTCGAACCAATTTTTTATCTTACTGTTCTAAATTTGATTTTGTGCTAAAAAATCTCAGTTCCTCTGAATAAATCTGACACTGTTAAATAAATTTTCCAAAATTTCAGAGACCTGCAGCTGCTAATTACCCTCTCTGTATGGTCAGAGACCTGCCTGTTACTCTCTCAGCTCAGAGACTTGCCGTTTACACTCTCTCCTCAGAGACCTGCCCACCCTCTCTGCTCAAACCTGCCCAACGTCTCTGCTCAAACCTGCCCCCCTCCCCCCCATCTCTCCTTAGAGACCTGCCCACCCTCTCTGCTCAGAGACCTGCCCACCCTCTCTGCTCAGAGACCTGCCCACCCTCTCTGCTCGGAGACCTGCCCATCCTCTCTGCTCAAACCTGCCCAACCCCTAGCTGCTCAGAAACCTGCCCACCCTCTCTGCTCAAACCTGCCCAACCTCTCTGCTCAGAGACCTGCCCACCCTCTCTGCTTACACCTGCCCAGGGACGTGCCCACCCTCTCTGCTTAAACCTGTCCAACATCTCTGCTCAGAGACCTGCCCACCCTCTCTGCTCAAACCTGCCCAACCCCTCTGCTCAGAGACCTGCCCACCCTCTCTACTCAAACCTGCCCAACGTCTCTGCTCTGAGAGACCTGCCCAACCTCTCTGCCCAAACCTGCCCAACCCTTCTGGGCAGAGACCTGCCCACCCTTGGCTTCTAGGGGATGTAAGATTATCTGCAGTTGCTATGTTAGTGAGTAGTATTGGTCCAGTTTAGTAATTTCTACTTAGCCAGGAAATACATTGTAGGGGAAGAGTTTCGGGAAATTGATTGAATCTAATCGGCTCCAATTTGAAACTTGCATAACAGGTAATGAGATATGTTAGGCACAATTAAGCCAACAATATTCGGATACCAGGTGTTATTTCAAGTGGGTTGCATTTCTGGAGGCCATGTGTGGAAAGCTGGTGTTGTAACATTGACCACTTGAATACACAAACAAGTGGCAGCATGAAGTCACCCAATTATCCCCCCAGGTCAGATACTCTCTCAGACTGTATGGTGTGAACTCTCTGAGCACTAAAACTGAACATTTGCCACCCAACACCTTCATATTTACTTCAACTATCACATGTTGTATGAAATACAAAGTTCTGATAAACTGATCTGACTGCAAGCCCAAAAATACTGATCACAAAGCAATTCTCTTAATAGAACGTAACAACAGCAAAAGATGGATTACAAGCGTCTGGTCCATCATTCATAATTCAGCTGTCGTCCATTAAAGAATATCCGCGTTCATAATCCAAAGACCTATTCCATATTCCATATAACAGTATTAGCACCAAATTCAAAAAGACAATCATATTATACATAAACATAGGTCAACAGTTTTCAATGATGCCGGCAAGACATCATGATGTTCCAAAAATATCAAATCCGTATCGCTGATCAGTATTCTTAATTCATAATATTCGTTGTAAAGTCGTCATCTAAAGGATGATGTATCTCAGTCACGCTTTGATTGTGACTGTTCATACATGTATGAGTGGGATAACCTTCAAAATGCAATAATGCCTAATAATTCAAGAGTACATGATGAAGCTATCCACAATTGCCAACATTTTTGCAAACAAGAGAGACTGAATAGATAGATAGATTTATCAACCAATCAGGTGCCCACAAGAGGAACTGTGGCAGATTCCAAGATAAACTACCACATTACAGCCCAAACAATTCACCTCAGCAATCAGCAATTGCCGAGGTAAATGCTGTGGCATAATCAGTTCACCTCAGCACTGTTTAACATGGTGTTAAATAGGAATTATTTTAATATGACATAATTTTTGCTGAGGCGAGATTTCCGAATTGTGTGGGCTGCATTACCACGCTTGTCCAATCAAGGTAACCGATATCGGGTCGGTTGTTAGCGTTACTAGAGAAACGGGAAAACACCCCTTGCAGTTTCTCGATGTTATCGTTCGAAATCAAGCCTTCAATCAGAAACTACAAGGAATTCCCTTTCCAATGAGACGAAACGTCAGAAAAACCCAGGGAGAAAGGCAGCTGGAAAACTGAGATTTTCCGCTGTAATTCCTCATAATTCGCCATTTTCGACCGCAATTCTATCAAAATACTGTAGTCTCTTCAAATAAATTTTATTTACGCTGACATCGTCGATTTTGCTAGAAGTTATTTGTTTAATAGCACAAATGGATTTTAAGTCTGATGTCCATCTGAAAGTGTTTTGCTTTGTCTTCAAACTCCTTTGTCCATATAGAGAAGAAATACTGAAGTGTAAAGTCTGATATCTTTTCTTCAGCAGCTGTCCATCAACAATTGAGTAGATTCAAGACCTGCATGTTTATTCCAGCGTGTCGACTCTGATATAAGGAATTCTAATATCTAGAGATGTTATCCAGATTTCATGAAGTTATAAAAAAAACTGTTAAATGTTTGCGATTGAAAAGAAAATATGTAGGCTTCAAGGTGGAGTAGAAACAAACTTAAACTGGAACCTCTAATACAAACTGCGATAAATTCTCTAAATCAACGACTTCCAATTCCGTATCACTAACTGCAGTTCTGTCTGACGAATGTCTGGTGAACCTGGATTCAGTTGATGTGAGCTGTGATACTCCATTCCGATCCATTCTGTATATCACACACAATCCCAAAAATAACAAAGCCATTTTTTTTGTATTTAAGGCATTTATTTTTACACAAGTTTGGTTAGTATATTGAATAAGTATGATGGATATTCAGTACATCTTTGAAATATTTTGATTGGGCAAAGAAAAGAAAAAAGCAAAAAAAAAAAGAAAAAAAAAAGAAAACCCTACCACCTACCTGGATTTTTTGTAAGCCGTTACCAGAAACACAGAATTATTTTTAATAGGCCTAATGTCATTTCTGTCAAGGGAGTTGGACAGAAATGACATTAGCAACATTTTTCAAACACCCATACATATATGTACTGTAGTATCCATGTATTTATATTTCATACACTGGCAATGGTATATATCTTAATAAAGTCAGGCTAGTGCCACTGTAAATCTTTTATTGAATATTTTAATTGACATTTGATTTGTGGTGAATATTGTAAAAAAAAACCATAGACATATGACATTAGAACAAATGACATTTACATTTCTGTCTCTCTATTAATACTGCAGATACGAAATGTACAGGGTAAAACTGTTTATATTCACATGCATACATTAAACAACCTTGTTGGCTCAGCAAACATGTACATTGACATTGTACATGGCACAGATTTATTTTATTTAAACTTTTAAAGTTGCTAATGTCATTTTTCGGTTGAACAGACAATTTGACAGAAAAGTGGACTACTTTATAGTGGAATCCGATTAATGTACCATCCATCCCAATGATTGGCATGATCGAATTTTAACAATATATTCAATTTACAACAAAATACAATGTTCAACATTATATGTACACGATGATGCTCCCCTGGAAAACCCCACCAGGGGAGGTAACTTATAGGTTTACAAGTAAATGTTTTCAGATTCGTCTAAATTTATATTTTAATGCAAGTTGAATAATGATAGAATTATTGATCTGTCTACTTCGCTTGGTTTAATTTGAAGTAGTTCATCTGCTACAAGTACAAGTAGATCAAAAAGTTGGTATCCCAAGCCCAGCTGAATTCTAATCTGAAAACTGTCATCGCTCATCTTTCCTTGGTTTGTGACACAGACCAGCCTCATTAAGACTCAATGTTAACTTACGTGCAGCCAGGTGGTCTGACGTCATCAAACAAAGGAGACAGGTGATGCATTACTATATAAAAATTTCTGAAATCAACCAGGCTTTGGGATATCAACTTTGGAGCACTTTTCTAAAGCTACTAGTACTACGAGACAAAATATTTCAAATAAAACCAAACGTAATTAAGTGAGTGAATATGATTAACGTTGCTTTCAACTATATTTCAGTCATATCACGATGTTTGGGTCCTATTTCTTTCCACACCCATGGGCGACCCAGTTAGTTGCCTCTCACGACAAGCTGTCTGAGTAGCTGAGGACCATTCTTACCATGACCTTATTACGTGCATGATGACATCCCAGGTCAACCCCGGGAGGCCCACAGGGCAAAAAAACAAAAAAAAGTAAATAGGCTGATCAGTGGTTCCAACATTAACTAATGGATGAAGAACATAAAAAGGAAAATATGCCATTGCATTTTACAATGTACCTACTCAAACATGGTGGCGGCGGATGATGTCGGCCAAAATCCATTTCAAATAATGAATAATGAGAAGTAAGACCCCATCCGCATCACTTGAAAAACAGTCTGATGGGAAACTAGCATAAACCAAGGCAATTTCTACATTTCCACTTAGAATACCTTGATACATGTAGGTCTACATGTATATCTGACCATCTTCAATGTTCAAAGAGCATATAAATAGACAAGAGACTTCACTGACCTCAAATCCTTTTGAATTTTGAAATGTGACATCTATGGAGGAGTGTTAAATTGACTAGATGACCTATTAGGCCAACACAACCACCATATTAGGATGAATGACATAGCTATATGAAGATGATGTAACCCCGTCACACAATTTGAGGGTAGATTCTGATTGGTTCATCTCTTGTTCATCGGTGAAATTTACACCTCAGATTTCGAACACTGATGGTGGTCAAGATATATCAAGGCAAGTTTGAAGTGGGAACGTAGAAATTGGCTTGGCATAATGAAGATGGGAAACTAGGAGATCGAGACTGGCTTTCAACATTAACTTGAACCATGTCAAAAAGTCTCAATAATGAACCTCTTTGAGAAATGTGTATGTTGTGTGTTGAGTCATGTAGGCCTAGTCCTCTAATTCCATTTTCTACCGGTCTTGTCCCATCCCAATGAGAATCTTGTCCCAGGGCCTATTTGAATATTGTTTTTACCCATGGGACAACAAACCTTTTTCATCGACAAGCTGTTCAATATGTTTAAATGGACAAATCATGGAATTCAGACAACTATGAAGGGCCACAGTCAAATATGGCACTGCACATGTGGCCTAGGTGCGACAGCATATAGGCTACTATTTCAAAATATAATCAAAATTAGTCCTAATGAAAAATCTTACATTAAACTTTGAATTTAATGTCTGTATTTAGGTTCAAACAGCATTGAACATTCTGCATTTTAGATGTTCTGGAGAAATAGAGATGAAGTTTCATCCATTTGAAGAGAAACTGAACATTACGAAATGGCCTGTCAAAATCTTTTCAAACTTGGCCTATATGGCCCTGCATCTATATAGGCCGACACATAGATGGTAGACATGCTACAAAAGGGAGGAATGGAGAGGCCATCAGTTAGTGGGACTAGGTAGTTCTACAGAAACATGATAAAGTATGGAAAAAATATATTAAAAATTCATACAAATGCCCTTTTTATGTAAGCCAAACCCCCACTTACCCTGGCCCAGTTTACCCCACGTGAACCTTGCTGCTCCAAAACAAGTTGGTCAAGAGATGCCATCTTCTGGAACATCTGGGAAGGGCTATAGCTGTCAATGTTAAGCATTGAAGCAGTTGTTTTGGAGCAACAATTAGGTTCACTTGGACCTCATCAAATCTAATTCAACTGGGATTTAATATATAAAAATTATAAATGTTGCAATCTCACATGTACCATACATTAATTTACAATTTAATAGCATCAAAAGAAGAGTATTTATACCCCGCTGATCAAGATGAAGTCACTTCACCACTGTTCACTAAAAGTGGCATGTCAATTATAACATTGACAAGACAAGTTTGTGAAATGACCAGAATTTGGTAGGCTGTGAACATTGAAATCCGTGGAGGGTGGAGTAGTTCAGGTCAGCAGGCTAAAGACGGAGTAACATGCCGGGAAGGTGAGGAGATCGAAGGGCACATACAGTCAGCCCAGCTTTGGCCTGCAGCTTCGACCGGCCGTTGTGAAAACCAACGCATGTGAACATAGTGAGTGAAACGGGAGTGAAGCATCATTTTTCTGTCAAAAATGCAGACTTACCCAACAAACGGTACGTTTCCACAGAATCCATATACAAGTTAAGGTGTCCCTGTGCAGCGGGCAGGCATTGTAGCCACGCTACCAGCCATATAATCGTCATAGGAGTCTGCATATTTCTGGAGCTCCTTTGCTTCTCGGCCGTCCGAAATTTGTGCATTGACTGACTGCACCGGAGCACTCGTTTGTTTTCCTTCAGGGTGCTACTCTCTAACCAAAGTGCTTCGAGAGATCATTTTGCTATACAGGGAAATATCGATAAGCTATATAGATCAGCACAATACCAGAATATTTTATTGCATTGAACAGAAGAACTTTCCGTCCGCACATGCTGATAAATCCCGATATATTAACAGATTAGAAATATCCACTTCGGGCTCGAGAGTAGATAGTTTATAAAATGGCAGCCAAAGATTTAATGAGATGATTGAATCGTAGAAATCGCGTTTCTTTTCGTTCATAGCTGGTTGGATTTAGCCCTATTTATAGTTATCTGCCTCATTTGTATCAGCTTGAACTGTTGAGCAATTTGTGACTACGGTAATTATGATTTTGTAGAGAGAATACTCTTTTAATTATGTATACATCGAGAAGACATGATTGTATTTTTCACCCTGTAACAACAACAACAACAACAACAAGTAATTACGCGGCGGCTAGGATATTTACCCTGACCAGTAACTCAAAGCTGGACCTACTATGCGAGAGAGATTTTTATTTGCACAATTACACCCCGCTGGGGCCAAAGGCAATATATATACCGGTACATGATCATGTACAATACAAAAGGATACATGTCATTTCGTACCCAAACCGAATCGACCCTAACCGTTTCGTACCCAGTCGTTTTCGTACCCTAACCTTTTCGTACCCAGACGTTTTCGTACCCAAACGTTTTCGTACCATATCTTTTATCAATTATCTTATATCATAAACTATATTACCAGACAGCTGAATGTCTGCACAATTATTGTAGAAATTATGCGTAACTTCAGAGTTCGAATTTGGCACCTGTCCGTCAAGTCCGAGACTGGTAAAAAATCAAACGGACTGGTGTGAGTGACTGAACAACAAGTCCGTCGGACTGGTAACAAAAAAACTCTCAGTTCATTGTGTAAACTATTTCTCTGAATATCTCCGCACAATTTGTAAAAGATATGTCGATTCTGACAATCTAAACTTTCCGGAGTAGCTGAAGAGATTCTCTTTTCAAATATATATAGTTTGATGACAAAAGTTTTTTAATTTTTGAGATAGTGGGCAACTGAAATTTTCGTGTTGACTTCGCTGAAATTTTTTCTGGACCGACCGACATGCGGTTTTTCTTGTCCGGAAAATTATTCCGTGGACTGACTGAAATACTTTTAGGTTTCCGGAACGCTCTACTTTCTTACGAATAAAATGATATAAAATATATGCATGTACCTTCTACCGTTTTCCTTAAAAGGGTTCGCTGAAAAAAACCGATTGAAAATCACAACTTTTTCAGCTGAATCGGCCGTAAAACGGATTAGTGAAGCGAGTTAAAAACCCGGATTTGGAGACGGACTCAGAAGATTCCGAAAATCCGGAATAAGGATCGCGGGTAAGTTTATTGGAAGATTGGTTATGTCGGTACCGTAGGTCATAAGTGTCGAATTAAATTTAAAAAGCATAGTTTGCACAAAAAATATCCTAGTTTTCAAATAAATGAATGTTTGTCATGTAATAACTTAATGTAAATGGAAATAGTATTTTTCTATGGTATAAATATATTTTTTAATTGATCATTAATTTTAAATACGTATATTTTGATGCATGTACCTTCTTGTACCTGAAAAATGACCAGGAATATACATATTTTGTTTTCAGTAATTATTATAATTTATATGAACTAAAATGAATTTTATCATTGTGAGTTTTGTTCACTTACTGACTTTTTGACATCTCACAGCCCAGACTGGTGAACAGTTAATTAAGTTTTAATCCCATGCAATTAATCCCCAACCGCTAATCCGTTACAACACTTGCCGAGAGTGACGATCTTTAAAAGATTATGTGAGCAGAATAAAATTAATGATCAATTCAAAATTAAATACTATTTCCATTTACATTAAGTTATTACATGACAAACATTCATTTATTTGAAAACTAGGATATTTTTTGTGCAAACTATGCTTTTTAAATTTAATTCGACACTTATGACCTACCGACATAACCAATCTTCCAATAGACTTACCCGCGATCCTTATTCCGGATTTTCGGAATTTTCTGAAGTCCGTCTCCAAATCCGGGTTTTTAACTCGCTTCACTAATCCGTTTTACGGCCGATTCAGCTGAAAATGTTGTGATTTTCAATCGGTTTTTTGCAGCGAACCCTTTTAAGGAAAACGGTAGAAGGTACATGCATATATTGTATATCATTTTATTCGTAAGAAAGTAGAGCGTTCCGGAAACCTAAAAGTATTTCAGTCAGTCCACAGAATAATTTTCCGGACAAGAAAAACCGCATGTCGGTCGGTCCAGAAAAAATTTCAGCGAAGTCGACACGAAAATTTCAGTTGCCCACTATCTCAAAAATAAAAATATTTTTGTCATCAAACTATATATTTTTGAAAAGAGAATCTCTTCAGCTACTCCAGAAAGTTAAGATTGTCAGAATCGAACCAGTATTAAGCGAGCTATCAACAAATAACCGACCGAGTTTTCGTTTTCATCAGTCGAATTCCGTTTCATCAGTCGATTATCTGATCCCATAATTAAGACATATTAGACAAAAAATACACATAACTTGCGAAGACTACCGCATCGACGACTCAACTTGGCATACCGGCAGCACGGCGCCTTCTGTAGGCGGGAAACGACACAAGAAAACATGCTTCATTTCCATTCTTCTTCTGTTCTTGTTGGAATAATTCAGAATATTTATTTCGTATGTTATTTTCCAAATAATCAATTGTAAAACGATAAGATACTTTGTATCGTTTGTTAAAACTTGAAAAATACTCACCTGTCCATAAAAATGTATGTGTGATCAGACAATTAACGAGGTACCGTAACCCTTTCCCAACCCGTTAATCCCGTTAATCGCCTACTCGTTCATTACAATAAGGGTGATTTACCCACTGTTATTCACGATACTTGGCGATAATCCCCTATATTCAACACTCAAACAGCTTAATGTCAAGTGAGTTTTACCGGCAGAACACATCATTTCTTCATTCGACGAGCTGAGAGCCAGAGCCCCAACCACCACCGGAATTAGTGAGCTTTTAGACTATGTGGACGCGACGTGGATGCAGAGCACCGTCTGGCCTGTTGAATCTTGGAGCATCTTCTGACATGAACCCCGTCCGCACAACAACGACGTCGAAGACTGGCATCGCCGAATGAATTCGAAGGCCGGGAGAGGCCAGATCCCATTCTACCTTTTGCTACTCCTGCCCTTTGAAGAGTCTAACCTCCTTCCCCTTCAGATGAAACTAGTGTCCGAGAAGAAGATGAAGCGCCACCAACGGAAGATGTACCGTTCCATGCAGGGGAGGATCTTCAAACTTTGGGGCAGGGTTAGATCCAGGATTTTCGCCAAAGTCCTTGTTTGAAAATAGCTTTGTCGTTATTTGAAAAAACTAATTTTGCAAAATGGCTACATGTAATATTACTCAAATGGTGTTGAACATGCCAAAACATTGTCTGTGTTCTTTGAGTGTTTTACACAAACTACTGTGCCTTTTGCCCCTGATATTCACTTTAATCTATGAGTTTTCTAAAATAAAGTCATTTGATTTTGTGGAAAAATGGTCATTTGATTTTATAGTTGTGTCCTTTTTAAGGACGCTGTGAGACCCTGTGTCTAACTCTGTGGGGTGAGTATACCGATGGCGAGAAGACAACGTCCCAACTCTTGCGGGCCTGCAACCAGATCAACGGGCCAACCGTGTAAGTATAATTGTGTGGGTATGGTTGTATATTCCTTTTAAATTTATTATTTACGGTTGTATATTCCTTGACTTCTAAATTAAATTCATCCATCTATAACAATCTTCTTATCTTCTTGTATAAATGTACGTATGTCTGTAAATGTTTGTAAATATGTTCTGTTCTTTATCTGTAAAAAATACGTTTATTTTACATTTTATCATCATACTGTGAAATATATATCTTGTAATAATGTTCTCTACTTTGATATCTGTGAATCTGTCTGTTTATGAAATATATCTCATGTCCTAAAATATATCTGTACATTTTATTATTTTTATATGTGAGATCGGCATTCTAATAAAAAAGATGTATTAACTTGAATAATGGTCTTTGTTTCACTTTTATTTTTTTTATTTGATTGCTCTGATCATTGTCAAGAACTTTTAATCAGCTTACAAATCTTAGATCTTATGTCCGTGAACACCAAAGTGAACAGTATTCACTCCCTGAGCGGACGAACGAAGTCGTCTGATCATCGTACGACTCTCCCGTATTATCGATCCTATAAACAAAGTATTTTTAGTTGGAAATTCATCTCCAACAGTATATTTTTTTAAATTTATATCTTCAGTTATCATGTTCACAATGTTTAATACGAATACACTGGAGTCTGAAAAGGTTTTATTGTATATGGTACGAAAAGGTTAGGGTATGAAAACGTCAGGGTATGAAAAGGTTAAGGTACGAAAACAACTGGGTACCTGGTTGGGTACGAAGTGGTTTGGGTACGAAATAACCAGTACCCAATACAAAAGATGCTTCTGCAAGCAGTATACAATCACAGGCAGCAGTCCTTGGTAGGTTAGGAAAAGAGGGAAAGGTTGGGGGGGGGGGGATCTCTATAGATAAGACCAGGTCGGATAAGACCAGGTCGGAAACCAAATTTTTGTGCAGAAACCTTTTGGGCCCAATCGTTCATAATTTTGAGATTTGCGCTGAAATTTTTGGCACAATGAATCATGCTTTACTTGCCTGTAAATGAAATGGTGTGTACGTTCATGTCTGAGGTCTCATAGTTTTTAAATAAATCCACATAGAACGCCAAATAGAACATCGTCGTTTTCATCGACTACAAATATGGCCGCTGTCAGCTTATCTGATACTCTCGAACCGAGTGATATGGTGCACTGTTCGTCGAAATGCAATGAAGTTATACACATTGCTGAAAGTTGAAAACTTGGTTCGAGACTATTTCTCGCGCACGCGTACATGGATACAGTCTCTGTGTAGTCCATGAAAACGATACGGTGGAAGAGTGGACAAATTCCTGTTTTAAATGGAATTAGGGAAAAAAGGATTGGGTTATCACTACTGAAGTAGGTTTCAATAGCTTAAGTAACTGTTAATAAAGGTAACTGAAAACAGTTTTGCCAATTTGGTATGAATTTTTTCCCCAAAACGAAGTTTTAGTTTTCGACAGCATCAAAATTAGTTTTCGGCCTGTCCTTATACCACAGGCCCGCGAGACAAGAGTTTTGGGGGGTGTGGGCGGTGGTATTACGGTGAAGTGTCGAAATATGGGGTCTCTATATATATCCCCATGCTTTATATAAATCCACATCAAGGCGTGAAACGGACTTCGGGTGAATCGAGAAATAAACAGTTTATCACCAAACAAAATACATCAGAATATTCTACAAGTATCACTTTATATATTCCCGTCGTAAAATTAGTAAATTTGTGCAATTTTTTTACCTTTGCCGGGCGATTCAAAATCCAACCTAACTGTCCATCCATCTAGGAACAGTTAGATTATGGCGGGCTTCGTTCTCAATTCTGATTGGTCAGTCTCAACAGCTGATCAGTGCGTGACCTCTTGCCGGAGGCGTGTCGAGACTGACCAATCAGAATTGAGAACGAAGCGCGCCATAATCTAACTGTTCCTAGATGGCTGGACAGTTAGGTTGGATTTTGAATCGCCCGGCAAAGGTAAAAAATTGCACAAATTTACTAATTTGACGACGGGAATATATAAAGTGATACTTGTAGAATATTCTGATGTATTTTGTTTGGTGGTAAACTGTTTATTTCTCGATTCACCCAAAGTCCGTTTCACGCCTTGATGTGGATTTATATAAAGCATGGGGTTATATATAGAGACCCCATATTTCGACACTTCACCGTAATACCACCGCCCACACCCCCCAAAACTCTTGTCTCGCGGGCTTGTGCCTTATACTTAGACCCAATATGTCCTCCAGTGCCATCCCATATATACATCTCGCAATATTTGTCCTCCGATATACAAGGACTGCTACCTGTGTATACAATATGTATTATGTAGCCCTTGTTGACGTGAGCAGGTGGTGCTCACGCCATTGGTTTGGAGAAACGAAGCTATAGCGCGCAACCAACGACAACATTCAATTTCATGTAATTCGACAGAAATAGATATTTAAAATGTACCTTATACCATCAACTTCAATAATGTACACACACAAACTCCTCACGAAGGCACAGAGGGTAGAAAAAAATAAGTGACTCGGGTTTGTTGTTGTTT